>OVAY01000605.1:0-50772 GCA_900406395.1 Kernera saxatilis
CTTATTATCATTTCGAATTGTGTTATATTTTAAACCATGCCAACTCAAAACAGAATGAATTTATTAATTTTTTCGTTTCTATTAATTTCTTGGAGTATTAATTTGTAGAGGTTTTACTGTATAAAGTTCAACTTTTTCTTTGGCTAACGACAACTTTGTGCAGGTGGAAGCAATCCAACTTCTATCAGACACCGGAGGATCTTTGTAATTGATATGTTCAATCCCACTTCTTGTAACAAATATATTCACATACAAATCTCTTTTTTGGTAATGATNTATATATATTTGCATACGTTATAAAAATATTGTAGACTGTTGCTTAGTATGTATACACATTATAGTATTTTTCAATCGCCATAATCCTTTCTCTCATATTTTATTCTCAGATCATGAAAGCAAAATGTTACAGAACTTCAAACATAAAATATTTTAGCAACTTAATATTTTATGTGATATTGATTCTCATTTGTTTACCTGAATTGCAAAAACAATATACAAAACACAACAAAACAAAAACTAAAAAAAAACATGAAAAACATGAAATAGAACAAATAAAACCCGCGCGTACTCACCTAGTTGATGTAAAAAGGTGTGAGATTTCTAGAATTTGTGTAAAAATATTTGTACACTTCGAGTACAGCAGTCACATCAACGATAAGTCGGTAACTGTTATAAAGTCATTTGATAGTATCTTATAAAAGTTATCGTTGATGAAGATAAACCAAGTTTATTATACTAGTGAGCGCAAAAAATAAACTCTCCAAGGTCCAAACTTGAAAAACGATAAATCCTCTCCCACCTTTCTCATGGCGTATTTGGATAAGCCGTGAAGGCACATTGAAATTTCAAAAAATCCAAGATGGGAATTCATATCTGTATTAGTACTGAATCCCTATATTCTACCTTGTATTTTAAAAAATTGTATTCCAAGTTGAAACTATTAGCTGCAGATCGAGAAACCTCTCAAGTTTCCTGTTTGTTTGTTGCCTTCAGCCTCTGAATAGTCCTACTCCGGCTTGGAAATACGATTATGACATTTTAGCTCTGGCAAAGAATACTCCGGCAAATAAACCTGCAAAACCAAAGTACATACAGACCAATTGATATACACATTTATTAACTCACAAAAAAAAAACAGAGCACATAACCAGAACCAATCATCGCTTATGCTCTGTTTCTGCAGAACCCGTGTTACTTACCAAAAAGTATGCTGAACAAATTTGGGAGATTGAGAGGGACGTTGAAGAGTACAAGACCAGCTAGTGATATCGGAACCTTGTTTAATGAACCCACCAGACTGCCACACAATAGAAAGAACATCTTAATGTTAAACCCAATTTACAAATGAAATTAAATATTATAAGGCAATGTTTCTTTTTGTAGTCTGAAAGAGAGATACCTGTATGTTGTGGGTCCGGTTTGATGCAAGAACCACATTGAAGTGAAACTAATGGCCAGACCAAGGAAGCCGCTTACTGTTGCGACTACCCAAAACATTGCATCTTTTGTCACATCCCTGCCAGAGAGTTAAACACCATTAACATTTTAGCTTCAAAAGATAACTTTTTCCATCTGCACCTGTTTAGTTCCGTGAGATCTTCTTGATGTATAGCAAAGACAAGGACTTGTTTAACTAATTATCAATGTTGGATCCAGATATTTTTAACTGAGATAAAGAATCAGCCAAGTATATTACTAAGTAGACAGAACAACTAGACATAAGATGTGTCAGATGGGTAAGAAAATGACAAGATATCAATTTTATGAACAAGTGTCGCTCTGTTTAATTGTCCTTACGTGCTTATTACGTATCTCCATTCACCCAGTAAGATGATAAAGATGATGCCAAAAGGTAGTGACAAGAGATTATTCAGCAGCACCATTGACACCTCATTAAGGGACCCAGATTTTGTAGACTGTTTTGCTTTGTCCATGACTCGACGCAGAGTAAGCTGTGACAAAGAGTTGAAAGATCACCATTATGGAGAGAGAGATGCATCAAGATTCGTGGTTCCAGTTACTGGTTTCATAAGCTTGAACTTACTGAATAACTTGCGGTTAGAACGCAGTTGGCAGTCTGCCATGTGTATCCTACCGTATTGAATGTGAGATCCGTGATGCCTCCGCTGATTGCAGAGATGATCTGTATTGCAAACACTTGGTTAGTATCACTTTGATATCAGACAGGGGTTGCTACAGAAACAAACTGGAGGCGTAGAGATTTTCTCCAATCTGAGCAAAGATGTGCAATTTAACCTACCATCATGAACATTGCTGCCCAAACTTTGTTGTTTTGCCTTTTGCGGAACATGTATAATTCCCCTATCGCTGTAATAATATTCGTTGCATTCTTTAGAATAGTCACCATAGCAACGTTTATGTATTTCAAACTGGAATTGGAAAAGAAATGAAATGTTTCATTAGTCTCAAAGCACTACAGATTCTTATATGAAATTTCACCAATTAGTCTCCTGACTGATATATGTTGAAACCTTACCTGTACATCCCCGAGATCAGCATGCCCACAAAGATAACATTGACAGGCATCCATACTCTGATCAACTTCCAGTTAAATTTTTCCACTGAAACCACTCCAGATAATTTTAGTAGAGCTACCACCAAACAGCTGATTAAGTTCTGAAATAAACTTATAACGAAATCACCAAACTATATAGTTTGTCTAATCATCATAAGCCAAGGAAATCAAGCTCATGGATATGTCTTACTTGATATAACATCAAAGAGATTCCTGCGTTGAAATTGTAGCTGGAGAGAACAATTTTGTTCATTATTATCATGCTGCAGGAAGAGATGCAGTAAGCTGCTCCAGACACAAGGGGTCCCGATCGTTTCTCTGACCCGTGGTCACGTCTGTTATCTCCAACAACGGGAAGATATCTCCTTCTCCATCTGAGAAACCTTCAGCGAGAATCAAGAAAGTTTTATGCAAATTTCCTTAGACCATAACCTGAACCAGCTGAAGAAAACGAAGCCTAAGTATGTTATATTACCTTTCACGTACGCCTCTACGTTCGGAACTCTTGTCATGGACCTTGTGGATTTGATCGAGAAGTTGATAGACAACGCTTTTACTACCATTATCACTGAAACGATTCAGCTCTGAGTCATCAGGTTCATGGCAAACAACCGCTTCAAGTTCCTCAGCAGTCATATCTTGTTCCTGCAGCCAAAATTCTCACATTTCACATCCAGAATTACGAAGAAGAATCTGTGATCGTAAGAGACAAGCATCTATTCTTTTCCTCATTCACTGTAACCAAACCACAAAATCGCTTTGAAATTACGCAATTACACTACACGCAAAAAGTAGAGACCTATAATTTGATAGAAAAGTTCTCTCCTCCTCAATTCGCGGGTTCGATGATACGAATGATAAGAGTAAGGAAGAGAGTTACACTTATCAGCTTGAGAATCGCGCGAAATACGGCGCGTAACTACGAATCGAGCGTACGATCGGCAGTGGGAATCAGATCTTCACCGCTTTTGTGAAGAGAAATACCGGCGACGAAGGAGGTGATGGCCTTTTTAGGAAACACGCAAAGCGTAAGAGGCGAGGAAGAACGTGGGAGGATCTGAGCGAGATAACCGAGGTAGAGAGAGAGTAACCGTCCATCTTCAATCTCCAGCTTCGATATTACTCTTTTATTAGGGTTCTTGAAATCTGGGGAAGATTTAATTATATTTTAAAATCAGCCGGAGCGGAATGATATGTGAAGAAATTCTAGGCTTGAGGCTACGCCGGAATCCATGGCTAATTTCCTGGCGGGAAGATTGCCGGTGGCTGTGCCGAGTCGGGTTTTTAAACCTGGACTTGGGCTTTAAGCTTTGGGCTTTAGTCATTGGGATTAGGCCCTGACAACGTTAACACTATACTTTTGACTTTTGAGGTTTTTTTTTAATATTTCTGCAAACTAATCTTTAGGTCTAAATGGTTACTAGAAAATGGAAAAAAAGTTGAATGACATCAAAGAAATAGAAGAAAATTTTCACTTCATCAGTTTCTCTGCAAAATAGTAGATGAATATTTTTTTCCTGAAAGTTTAATCACGTTTTCAGTTTTTTTTTTCAAGTGGAATGAATGAAGCTATTTTCAACTTTTTCAGTACAAATAGTAAAAATATAAACAAATATTTTATTTAACATAATTTTGTTTCTATAATTGAACAAATGGTGTATAATATTACACTAGGTGCAGCAATTTATTATCTGACAAAAAAAAAAAAACTGCACCAATTGATTTCGAAGCTATTGTCAATTTGAACTCAACGGTCAAGATTCATTTTATCACACCCTTGCCGACATATTTTTCGCTCAGGCTAATAATTGATTTGTTTTTGATTGATATAAGATTTACAGATAGAAATTTTAGTGGATCGACAATGTATTATCATATAGACAATTAGTGGGAATCTCAACTTTTAGTAGACCACGTATATTGAATGTTAAATCGAGCACGACCTAGAATTAATTTGTAATCATTATTCTTTTTCTAATAAAAGATATGATAGAATTAGGTAAAAAACTATATAAAGGGAGAAGTCATTTTAGGCTATGAAATGTTATTATTAATCACACACGCGCACACATATCTTATATGTATAGATCAGGTGGTGTCCCGTTCATTGAAGGTGCTATCTGCTAAGCTAAATAAATCGCCATAATATTCCAGTAGCCTTACTTTATTATTTAACTTTTTTTGGATAAACTATTTTAAAATATAGCATAAATATTTACTCGTACTACACATCAACAAAAGTCACATATAGACTTATTATATGTAATTCTCGCAAATAAGCAATCAATAGCAGCCAATAAGCGACCAAGACAAAGGGTTTGGGAGTGATGAAACTCAAGAAGTAGAGTTTGATCTGGTGAAGGAGGATGATGAGTTGATGAACTCTATGCATTCCTCTATGGCCTCTGATCTATGACTGTCATTGCTTATGGGGATGATCGACGGATGACATCTCCCAGAGGAAGAAGAAGAAACCTTCGACGGTGGAGATATTTTCTTCTTCCTCATCACCACCAGACGCAAACCTTTTGCAAATTTACAGCCAAGGTGCTTGATCAATCTTGCTGCTGTGACTTCTGTTTTCCTCGGTAACCTTAATCCGCAGCTTGTTGTGCATCCCGGGCTCTTACCATAAGGTCCCTTGATAGTGGTTTGCTTAACCGAAGCATCTCTCTGAATCGGTCTAGTGTTTGTGTTGATTCGTTTTGTTCCAGTAGCTGACATAACAAGAGAAAGTGAGAGAGGTTTATGGGAAACAATATGAGGATATTGAGAGATATATAAGGGATTGATGCTGAGAACAGTTGGGCTGATAGTTCAGGCAAAGACGGGAAAAGACATGATTAGATGTATTCATAACATCATTGCGCTTAGGCCATGATTAAGCACTCGAGACATAAACACATAAATAAGTGAAAAAGTGTAGCTTTTAGACATTATATGTAAAAAGAATTCTAGTTAAAGTGGATCAACAAAATTTATAAGAGAGCTATGCGCAAGAGCAAAAAGAGTAGACTAGGTTTAGTGTTTTTCTTTCTTTCTTTACGGTCCACAGAGAGAATAAACCTTTGTTTAAGTGACAAAAAGGTCCCAATTTAAGAAGCAACCATTTGGTATCATTCTTCTTTGATGATCACTCATGTGTGCACAGAACAATCTGAACAATTTCTTTTTTGACTCCAGGAGAGGCCAATATAAACTTACCTTTATGGATGGCAGATTCCATTCATGAGTTACAAAAAAGAGGAGGAACAAAAAAACAAGTTAATTGTGGGCACAAGAATATGAGAAAGCATATAATAACCAGGTTGTGTCAGGACAGAAATAGAAGACCACACTTTGGAGGCTGGAGAGTGATTTTACATGCGAGAACATTCCATTGAGATCAGAACAACAAAGGAGCATGATAAAGTCGGTGATTATATGCTAATGGCCTGAGATTGACTGACATATATGGCAGGTTTAGCACCAAAAGGGAAAAGATTTAGCACCAACCGTATACACAACATTTTACCCAAAACGATGGGGAATACATCTTTTCTGTACTGTAATGTAACATAATTCAAGTGATCAGAGACATTAATCCAAGCATATCCCCCAATGAATTAGTACTTTGAAACAAGGAGATCATGGGTTCCAATATTACTACTCACAAGAGAGTTATTCAAGAGACTTAGCCACTTCATTTAGTTGATGATGTACAGAAAAACTCACACGTTAGTATTTGGATCCCCATGATAAGTAAGCATAAGTCTTTAACCAACCTGCCAAAATATTCTGCAGAACTGCAGGACAAAGGTTATATTTCAAACAGTTATCAACAGAGAAGAGATTCACATTAGAACATTAACCCTAAGAACCCAATAGCCTGATTCAAGAAGTTGAAAGAAGCATTGCAAGAAGCTGAAAGGAGAGAAGAAATTAGAGATGTTTTAGAAACATGTACAAAGGTAGAGAAGGGGTGACACCTTCTCTACCTCTTGTTCTTCAGACACATACAGGAACCGAATAACAAGAACGAAGCAACCAATCAATTCGCAAACGATAAATACATATAGACATATCATATCCTTGAAGGAAATTCACCAAATTCATATTTTTCATCAGCCATTCTTGGTGATCTATAAACACCAACATGAATGGTAAATCTGATAAGATTGTAAGCGCCACACTCTTATGAAATTCAACAACTTCTTCATCCTCACTTAACATTCACGACGATAATCGCGGCCGTAGTTGTAGCTAGGCCTAGCTCCGAAATCACTCTCAGACCTCTCTGCAACAGCTCTCTCTTCCTCCAAGCTCAATCCGCCCATCGTCTTCTGCAACTGCCTGTGATCATAAGGAGAGTAATCAACTGGCGCCGATGGGCCACTTGGCACTCCGTAGCTAGACAATCTCGAGCCCACAGGAGGAGCCTGTGGCTTGTACTCGTTCACCGGAAAGGCATCGACCGGAGCTGATGGTCCACTCGGCGGTGGAGCATAATTGGAAAACCGAGGAGCTAAAGGAAGCGGCTTGTGATCAATCGATGAGAAGGCATCGACGGGAGCAGATGGGCCACTTTGCAGGCCGTAATTTGAGGCACGATCGTACATTGAACGTGGTGGAGGAGGAGGGTAATAAAACCCCGAATAGTAGTGATCGGTGAACGGATAAGGAGACGGCGAGAATTCTCTGTAGTCGCGCTGAGGGGACGGGGAGGTGATCGGTGCTGGAGGAGGAGGAGGGGTAGGGGAGTAATAATGGTTACCTTGAGGGGCAGAATAGTAATCTTGTGGTTGAGATTGAGGACGCGGAGGAGGATGCTGCGGTGGAGGGATCGGTCGCTCCTTGATCGTGAGCTTCAGGCGTATCTTCCCCTGCGGCCGACCCGACGGACGGACAAGCTCGAGCGAGTTGATCAATTCCGGAATCATCGCCCCCTCCGAGTCAACCAAGCGAGCCAGAGGAAATCTAACCGATCCAACGAGGGTTTTTGCCAGATCCGAAGAATTGGAATGAAAAATCTCGATGTTGAGGACCGATTCGTGGACAGATCGGGTGAGAGGAAGAGTGATCCGCTCGTTCCACACCGGTTTTGTAGAATCGTCGGAGCGAGTGGAGAGGCGATGGTCTTGGTCAAGGCACAGAACAACGTAGGGTTTCAGGTCGCCGTTACGCCAGTTGACATTCTTCAGGTGCTTGGCAGAGACGGCGGTGACGAGCAGGTCGAGCGGCTCCGACGAGGCCATGAGACGGTGCGGTTTGAGGCGATACGGTGGGTTTCGCGGCGGTCTTAGCTAACGTGCGCTCGTATATAGATATCGGTATGAAAATATCAGCTATCGTTCATCACAATGTTTTGTAGTCTTTCTTAAACCTGCTGGCTAGTAAGGAGGCTTTTGACTCTTTCATACTAGAGACGTATGGGGGGCAAAATTGCAAAACAAACCCATGTATCAGAGTTTTTATCGAGAAAAACCTTAACAAATATTAGGTGTGTTTTTAACGTCCAATTTACGAAACATAGCAATTAAACCCCTAAACATTAACGCCGTTAAGTCATTGACGGATGTCAAAACACAATCGTTTCATTAAAATTGTTGAACGACTGTCGCTAAACACAACAGTTGTTAAAACAAAAAATTCACGACAAAAAAATCAGCATATTTGAAACCGAAATCCTATTTTGGTCGCAGTATCACGATAGATCTGGTTGATTTTCTGTTTGAAATACTAATATTTATTGAAGTGTCGAGTAAGTTCGTAATTTGTTTGTATATGTCGAATCTGTAGTTGATTTATGTTGGATTTCAAAGCTGGATTCGTTTTATTTTTATTACAAACGCGAAACCCTTATATAGTTCGACCAAGATTTTTGTTTGTATTTCGGGTTAAATTTTGTTCGAATTGCGGGTTGATTTTTCGTTTTTGGCTTGCATTTCTTTTAATTACTACTTGATTTTCTTTTGATTACCGTCTTCCCAAACTTTTCAGAAATAGAAGAGTTATAAGTAAAAAAAACCTGATAACAATGGACGAAGATGGCCGCGTGATTATTATTGATGATCATCTTTGGTTAGGTCTCTGACTCTGAGCCATCTGGTCTGTTTCTTTCTCCTTGAAGCCGACATTCGAGAACTCATCTCTATTAGACATAGATCAACAGGCGTTTGTGCGTATTAAAAGAGTCAAAAGTTAGGTGGTATTTTTTCTTTTTGGTGATCCAATTCTTCGTATTATAGAAGACGAAATCAAACATGGTGAAATAAGAACCAAACCAATAAGTATGTTTCTTTTCTTATTAGTGTAGTGTTAATGTGCATTCTTGCATTTGTACATATTTTTGGCATTGTTCTTGCCTAAAACCTTTTTCCATGATCCGATCCGATGATCGTTGACATGATGTTGTGTCGTTCAACAACAAAAAAAAACCTTACTGTTATTTTTGGTTGTGTTTTATCTAAAAACAACAAAACAGAGTCACTGCATAAGCTTCTCCTCATTGCATGGAAAGCTTCGATCTACACGATTTGGACTGAGCGGAATCATCGATTGCATCGAAATTCATTCAAATCGGCGGATACGGTCTTCAAAGAGATAGACTTGCATGTCAGAAACAGGATTGCGAGCCTTCGAAAAAGAAATCCGGTACAATCTCTTTGCAAATTATTCTCCTCTCTCATCTCTGCTGAACATAATAGGTTCTCCTCTCTCATCTCTGCAAATTATTCTCGTTTAACAAAATCGTATCTAACTAGGCTTTACCTTCATTCACACTTGGTTCTTTAATGTTGTATTTTGGGCTACTTAGCCGATTGGGCCTTAAAAGGCATTGTAATATTTTTATTCTTTAGAAAACAAACAGGGTCGTTAACACTTTTAATGACACGACTGCGTTTTGACATCCGTGAATAACTTAATTAAAAATAACAATATTTCATACATTGGATACTAATAGACGCCGAAATTTTGTCAGGGTTTTTATGTGAAACTCTTAATACTTTGGGTTTATTTTTGCAATTTATCCGACAGCTGGAGTTATTTAGGATACGAATGGGATATTGATATCCTTATGTCCAAACATATGCCCAAATTCTCACCAAGCACAAGATAGCATTTGAAGAAGTGGATAACCCTTTCAGTGTTTCTTCTTCTTCTTCGTTGTGATAGGTCAGGGAACAATGGCTTCTTCTGCAACAGCGCCAAATTCACTATCATTTTTTTCATCTTCTCTCTTTTTGTCTTCTTCTCACCAAATCCCTAAAACTCACATTTCCGTCGCGAAGTTCGGCTCCGGCAGAGTATCGAAGCCGCTTTCTGTCGCATCTCAGCTAGCGACCCTGCCGATCATCTCATTCGAGGGAGAGAAGATTGGGGAGACGTATCTCGACCTCAAAACTGCGCCGGAGGATACCGCGCGTGCCGTTGTGCACCGCGCCATCGTGACGGACCTGCAGAACAAGCGGCGAGGGACGGCGTCGACGCTGACTCGCGGTGAGGTTCGCGGTGGTGGAATTAAACCATACGCGCAGAAGAAAACCGGTAACGCGAGGCGTGGATCTCAGAGAACGCCGCTACGTCCAGGCGGAGGTGTGGTGTTCGGGCCAAGACCGAGGGACTGGTCAATCAAAATCAACAGGAAGGAGAAGCGGCTGGCGATATCGACGGCGTTATCGAGTGCGGCTTCGTCGGAAGGTGCGATAGTGGTTGAGGAATTCGGGGATAAGTTCGAGAAGCCGAAGACGAAGGATTTCTTAGCTGCGATGAAGAGGTGGGGGTTGGATCCGAAGGAGAAAGCGATGTTCTTGATGATAGATGTGGAGGAGAACGTGGCGAAATCGAGCAGGAACATTGGAACGCTGAGGATGCTGACGCCGAGGACGCTGAATCTGTTCGACATTTTGAATTCTGACAAGCTTGTGTTGACTCCTGCGGCGGTGGAATTCCTGAATGCGAGGTATGGTGTTGATGCGGTGGAGGAGGATGAAGATGACGATGAAGATTCCACGGAAGGTTAGTGTTTTGAACCATCTCCTTCACGAAATACCCACTTCTTGTTGAAAGGAACTTGTTTTTGTCGAAACCTGATGTTTTTTTTGTGTGTGTCTAATGCTCTGCTTGAACTTATGGTCTCGTAGCATTGCTTTGAGTTGAAATCTAAGTATTTGATTAATGTAGATGATGTGTTAATATGGAAACATTTCTACATTTTTGTGTTATGAAGGGTCAGAGGAAGGTGCAGAATGAGCAGCAACGTAGATCCAAGTGTTGTAAGTGTGGCTTATGAGTTTCACCTTCTCTTTCTTTTTTTTAGTGGCAACAAGAGAAATGTGCATTTAATTTAGATTTTGTTCAAAGAGATCATCCCCAATTGCTTTCACAGACTGATTTATGTGAACAACCCTCAATGAAGTAGGAATTCAAATTTCAAAAGGAGTGAAAGAAATTAGACACCATGAAACCCAACCATACGATCTCAAAAACCTGTAGGAGGGAGTCATCTCTTATTGATACAACTGAGTTGGTTTGCTTTATTGTTCTCCAGCCAAAACCCGAGAAAGAGTGATTTATACTCCTAAAGTTAACAAGAAAGAGAGGGTACTGAAGCTTATCCATAAGGTTTCAAAAATGTAACTATATGTGCTTTGATACAACACACGTTTGGTCCAACAAAACAAATCGTAAAACTTGGGGATGTTTTCATCCCTCGCCTCAAGACTGTCCAATCAGGTCGCAGTAACAGACAGCGTTGATGTTCGTTTGGTCTTCACACCAATCTGCTAACAATATGTCAAATACTGTCTTTTCCTGTATAAACTTGTGATGGGTCATAATGATAGGCTTATGAAAAGACCCCAATCTGTAAATTAAATAGATTCAAAATCTGAAGGGTGAATATGTGAATTAAGAAAATATTGTGGTCAAAAGTGTAAGAAGGGCAAATTCTTTGGGAACAAGTGTAAGCAACTAACTCCTCCTCAATCTCTTACCCGTTTCCTATTTTGTCTTTCTCCGTCCGTTGTGTCCTGTTCTGTACCATTCCGACGCCATGAGAAAAAAAAAAAAAAAACTGAAAAATCAAATGGAAACAATCAACAAAATAGAAGAGGAGGGAAATTTCTAAATCTAGAAAAACCTCCAAGGCTCCAAAAAATCTAATTGTTGGTTATTGTTCCAATTGTAAACTTGACCTCTCCTCTCCATCGATTTTCGCTTCTTCCATTAATCTTTTATTTTTTCGTTGTTTAAAACAAATTCCATTTTGAAATGCTCTTTTCTCTTTCAATCAGTTTGGTTCTCTAGAAAACTCTGAACCGCCATAGAATCCTTTGTATTTTCTGAATGCTTCTGAGATTCAGGGTTGATTAAAACATGGGAATCGATGCCAAAGATGTCGGAACTCTCTTCTCGAAAATTCTCAGATTTTCCACCAACACCGTTTATACATACGTAAAAAAATACCCAGTTTTTTCTGGCGTTTCTGCGGTTATCTTCCTCCTATACACTTTTCTTCCCGCGCTTTTCTATTTCATGCTTTGCTCTTCTCCGCTCATCGCCTGCTCTGCGTTTTATCTTCGGAATCATCTGAGTTTCAAGCCTTTGAGTATCAAAAATGTTAATGGGTTATCACCATTTTCCCAAAAGGGGTTTGAGGGAGGAACGAGGAAAGCTGACTTAAAGCACCAACGAAGTGTTCGACGAAATGCCAGAAGGAAGGTTGAGGAGGTTGGGAAAGATTGGGACTCTTCTCAAGCTAGCGAGGATGAGAGAGACAAAGTCATTTTCACCACTCTCTACGGCGAATTCCCCAACACTAGAAAATCTCCCAAACTCCAAAAATTCAAGAAAGACAGAGCCTTTCTTGTGGCCCAAGAATTCTCCTTTGAGCCTTGCCCGGACCAAGATACTTCTTCAACCACCGGAAATGTTTCCATCGTAGATCCATCGGGGATTCTAACGAGCGGTGGTGGCGAAACCGAAATTGAGTGTTCATCATCATCAGAAGGCGAAGAAGAAACTATCCGTGAAGACAAAAAGGTGGTAGCCTGGACCGAGGATGATCAGAAGAATTTGATGGATCTAGGGAACTCTGAGATGGAGCGTAACAAGAGACTAGAGCATTTGATTACGAGAAGAAGAATGAGGAGATTAGTCTTACTTGCGGCTGAGAGAAGCCTAATGGATATGGAAGTTCCTTCAATCTGTGTTGGACGGAACTATTTCGGTCTGGATCAAGAGAACTATATAATTGATGGGCTTCAAATGCCTGAATCTGCACCTTCTGTGTTATTACCAACAAAAAACCCGTTTGATCTTCCTTATGATCCACAAGAGGAGAAGCCTAACCTCTCAGGTGATAGTTTTCAGCAAGAGTTTTCTGCAGCCAACCCTAACGATATCTTCTTCTGCCGCCATGAGAGCTTTTGTCGCAAAATATTTCCATCGGAAATTCATCTTGACTCGAAATTGGAACCGTGGAAAAAGTCTGTTGATGGCTGGCCTAGACCACAACAAGGTACATGCTCCCATCATTCAGAAAAAATGTTGTAGCTTACAAAGTAAATGGCTCATTGGTACACAAACATGGCGAAAAACTTGAAAATCTTTGCTTAAAAACAGTCAAACTTGCAAATATTTATCAGTTTTTAATATTACTCATAGTTCTGCTAAAATTGTTTAAAAGTCATACTTAGGAAGGAAAAATCTTAAATTCTTAACGTGTAATCTAAAGCTTTGTGTCTACCTTTTTGCAAAGTTGGTTCATAATGAAGCCATGAATCTTCTTTCATCAGTGGTTAGATTTTAACTGAACTGAAGGAGTAACTCGGCTCTGATTTGGCTGGTGTGCCAAGAACTGTCGATTTGTACGATTGTAGTTATTATTTTTATTGATGAAAATGATTCTAAGTTCTACAATTCTGATTCTTGCTCATGTAGGTAGTAATGATCAATTGGTTGGGGAGAAACCGCCTCTAACGGAAGGAACAAATCTAACAAGAGCAGAAGCAAATGAGAAAGAGTCAGAACACAAGACAGAGATCGTTGTGAGTGAATCAAACTCATTGCTTTCTCCTGGAGAAAGGGAAACGGATTGCTGTGACCGAAATCAAGCAGATTCTTCTGGAACTTTCGGGAAACGAAATGGTGATCGTCGTGTTGGAAACTCTCTAATGGGTCTAGTTCCTAGAAACACTGGTTCGCTCTCGAGTTCGTTAGCAGCCGAAAGGCAAATATACATGGAACATTTTGGTTACGGCACAAGAAAAAGTCACAAGGTGACGCAATCCGTGGAATCTGATCTTCAAGTTGAGGTTTCTGAAATCGGATCACCTCCCACTACAGTTGATGGGAATAATTCTTCTGATGACGAGAAATCACTCTTTGTCTACGAATCAGACACCGGAAAGGAAACAGGCTTTAGTGGTGAGAAAAATGAGGCGAAACAAACGAGCACTGTGGATGGAGCTGCAGAATCTCAAATGTTAGCAGTGGAGAAACTTGATCATGATTTCAATGAAACGAGTTTTGTAATTTCTCCAGAAACTGATGCAGCCAAACAATTTGAGGGAGTCTCTGATGGTACAGATGTCAAAGGAAGATCTGATGAAGAGGCAACGGTTCCTCACACCAACGAAGTTTTGTCGCGAAGAGAAGAGGTTATTTAGTTCTTGTAATGAAACACGATTGTTTTTTCTCAATCTGTTGAATTTGAATATTATCCCTTGCAACATTTTGACAGGAATCACAGAGGTATGACTCTGATGAACCTGAACCCTCTGAGAGAAGAACCAATCAAGAATACGAAGAGCATCCTGGGAGAAATCACAGAGCCCTAACAGCTCAAGAAATTGCGGAAGCTGAAGCTTCAGATGTGAATCAAGTCACATCTAACGAATCTGCTACTTCCCCAAGATCTGTGTTACCAGACATGTCGTTACCTTTAGACCAGACTTATGTTTTGACCTCGGAGAATTTGGAACTGACATCAGATAGTCAATCGCGACCTGTAAATCCAGAGCCAGAATCTCCTCAGAATCAATTAGGTGGTAATAGTAGGAACAATGTAGAATCAGAGGTCAGTTTCAATGGCTTTTCTATGCAATTGAACTGAAATGTGTTTTTACAAATAGAGATGAAGTGTGTTCTCTAAAGCAGGGACAATCTCAGTCAATGGAGGAAGCTATAGAAGAAGATTCTACTTCACATGCCATTGTCTCTTTGGTTAACACTGAGCACGAAACTCAGGGTTCTGCGGTAACGGTAAAGCTCAGATCCAGCTTAAGCTTCATATAGATGCTATTAAGATCTTGTAAAGAAAGGTAGTAACTTTTATGGCAATGTATGTATAGAAAACTTAGAAGTAGGATTCCTTTGTGTTTTTTTGCTTTTCATAATTTTCCTAAATTTAAATATTTCTAACCACAACTCTCAGGTTAATTAATAGTATCTAATAATGATTGGTCGCTGAAAAGAAAAGGGTTGGTCGTTTACTCCGGCATAGGTTTCTAGTTTCCAAAAATGATAAAACAATACCAACTTATACCGGAGAATATATCGGTTTCTTTCCGGTGGTCATCTATTTATATCGATTTTTTGTTTTCTTCTAATTTTCAACTAAATACTTTTATCGAGATAACCGAATCCAAAACAGAGTTTGACTTTATCTGCTTGTTTTGATGATTGTTTATTGTTTGTTATGGATTCTTTTGTGTTCGGAAACATGTGGATAAATGCTGTAAAAAAACACGTGGATAACTTTTTTATCCATGTCCAAAATTATATATACATCATTCTGTTATAAATATAATTAATATATATATATATATTATTTTTTTTAAATTCGGTAATCTTGTTCACTAGATCCAATCCCAACATTATAGCCGATTTATTTATCTTCTTTGAATATATCTTTTTAATACTTTGTTACTTTTCATCTTTTTAAAATTTAATTTCTTTTACCTTTTTCTCTCTTTAACATCTTTTAACTTTATAGTAGGCTTACTTATTGATATGTTTTTATAAAACTAATAGTATAATTCACCCGCATTTTAAAGTAAAATCAAATATTCTACCAACATTACTATACGAATGATGAAAAAAATTGGTACGATGGGTCAGCTATCATAAAGAGATTAATCAAAACATTAATGAAAAAAAGTTAATGAAAACCGAGGACATTCTATACAAATCTTTGATAAAAATCCATAAATATGGGTAGAAATATTTGTAAATCAACAAATTCTATACAAAATCCAATTTTCACTAACTCCCCTAAAGCCCAAAGTTTAGAGCAAAATATTAGATCAATGGTAGGTCAATTATTTAATTGTCAAAACATGCATTACCACAATCTCAAAGTCCGTTAATCATTAAAATTACTACGGTCGATTATATGTCATAAAGACATTAAGGTCCACCGATATTATAAATTCTGATACGGAGGGGAGGATCATACGTCATAATCTTTTACTTAAAGTAAAAAATAAAACATAATATTTTTTTTAATATCTAAAGGATTTATCAAAATATTAAAAGAAATTTGGTCAACACATATTCTTTTTATTTTAAAATTATAATATGTTGATATCGAAACAAAATCGGAGAGAAAATCTTAATAGAGATTATCCACAGTAATTATCTAACTATTTAAATCAACCAAAAAATCCGGTGAAAAAGATTCTGTGCAAAGCATAGTTTATCCAAAACTTTCCCACTCATCTATAAAAGAAAACCATCTCCACATTAGTTTAATTTACGAAACCTTCTTCTCATACCTGTAAGAATTTAAGAGGAAAATAGAGAGAGAGAGAGATAACAATGGCTGTGGGTGCGATGAATATCGAAGAAGGCGTTTCCTTCCCTGCAAAGATGACTCTTCAAGTCTGCATCTGCAGTGTTATTGCTGCTGTTGGTGGTCTCATGTTTGGTTACGACATCGGAATCTCAGGTTTCTCTTCGCTTGTTTCTTTTTTTTTCTTGTTTTTGTTTTCTAGTTTCGTTGATTAACTAATGGTTATCAAATTTTGCAGGAGGTGTGACGAGTATGGACACTTTTTTGCTGGAGTTTTTCCCGCACGTGTACGAGAAGAAACACAGAGTTCACGAAAACAACTACTGCAAATTCGATGACCAGCTTTTGCAGTTGTTCACTTCTTCTCTCTACTTGGCTGGAATTTTCGCCAGTTTAGCCGCTTCCTATTTTTCCAGGAGCTGCGGAAGAAAACCCACAATCATTATCGCCTCCATCTTCTTCCTCGTTGGTGCTATCCTCAACTTATCTGCCCAAAATCTCGCCATGTTGATCGGTGGTCGTATTCTTCTCGGCTGTGGCATTGGTTTCGGTAATCAGGTCAAAAATTCTCAATCTTTCTATCTATGTTTTTCCTCTGTTTTTAATATACATCTGCTCTGTTTTTATGCCCAGTTTGTGTAGCTTTCGTATGTTTTGGTCTAATCTTTAGGGATTTTGTTTCTAACCATTGAAACCAATATATTTGCAGACCGTCCCACTGTTTATCTCAGAGATTGCACCGGCTAGATACAGAGGAGGACTAAACATCATGTTCCAGTTTCTCATCACCATTGGAATCCTTGCAGCGAGTTATGTAAACTACTTAACGTCCACGTTGAAAAACGGCTGGAGATATTCTCTTGGTGGTGCTGCTGTTCCCGCCTTAATCCTCTTGATAGGATCCATCTTCATCCACGAGACTCCAGCTAGCCTCGTCGAGCGCGGTAAAGACGAAAAAGCGAAGAAAGTCCTGAGGAAGATCAGAGGCATTGAAGACATTGATCTCGAGTTCAATGAGATCAAACGCGCCACAGAGATTTCAACCAAAGTGAAAAGCCCTTTCAGAGAACTCTTCAGAAACCGCCAGAACAGACCGCCATTGTTGTGCGGAACGGTGCTTCAGTTCTTCCAACAGTTCACCGGGATCAACGTGGTTATGTTCTACGCTCCAGTCTTGTTCCAGACGATGGGCAGCGGTAACAACGCTTCTCTGATCTCTACCGTTGTCACCAACGGTGTGAATGCCATCGCTACAATTCTAGCCGTTTTCATGGTTGATTTGCTTGGTAGAAAAACGTTTTTGGTTGAAGGAGCCGCTCAGATGACCGGTACACAGGTAAAAGAAATAGTTTTGCTTGCATCACAAGTTAAATTTTTTTTTACTTTGGCAACAAATTAACTCTTGCTCTGCTTTGGATCTATTTGCGCAGATTGCTATCGGAGTACTGCTCTTAAAAAACTTGCACCTAGTCGGACCTATTACCAGTCATTCCGTGCCGCTTACTGTACTGATCCTCATATGCGCCTATGTGTCTGGGTTCGCGTGGTCGTGGGGACCATTGGGATGGCTTGTTCCGTCTGAGATCTATCCTCTTGAGGTGAGGAATGCAGGTTACTTCTGTGCGGTGGCGATGAACATGGTCTGCACTTTCCTCATCGGACAGTTCTTCTTGTCGGCTCTCTGCAGATTCCAATCCATGTTGTTCTTCTTCTTCGCATGTATGAACATTATCATGGGACTATTTGTCATCTTCTTACTCCCCGAGACCAAAGGTATTCCCATTGAGGAAATGGCCGATCGTCGTTGGAAGCAGCACTGGCATTGGAAGAAATATTTTAAGCAGAATTGATTTTTCTTGTTGCTCAAGATACTTATTAATAATTTCCAAACTTTTTAGCTAGGGTTTCTTAATTTTGGAGTTAGTTTTTTTTGCATTCAGTTGGAGATATTTATTGGTTAAATAACTTGTTTTTCTTTCGCTCGTCTAGTTAACTTGTTAAAGTTTCTAATTTCAAGCAATTTTTTTTCTATTATTTTTTTTTTCTTGAAATCTCAATGAATTCAATGCACAATCATAGTTTTTGGAATTGAATTGGTCTTAGTTCGGTTTATTTTTGAATATATCTGACGACACCTAATCAAACTACAATTTTTTTCGAACTTCCAAGATTAAGATCTCTAATAAAGTGGCGACAAATCATCACTAATAAACTATCAGAAGTTTATTTCCTAATGATTGTTCAGTTGATATTAACTTGTTTACACTTTATACCTCTTTTCACTAACTATTAAATTTAAATAAAGACGAACAATCTTAGAAAAAAATACATATTGAAAAATAATGAGTAAGCATTATTGTTTAGATGATTAGAAATAACTTGGAAAATTCTTTAAAAATATCACAAAATTAGTTTGTTTCAAAAATACATATTGAAAAACAATGAGTAAACATTTTTCAAAATTAGTTTGTTTCAAAAATACCACAACACTGAATTTTTATTTTCAAAAAGTATCAAAAATTTTAATTTTAATTTAGAATTTTACCGGTAATTTTTAGGAAAGCATAGAATATGATTGGAGTTGTTAAATATAACACTTCTCCCGGCCTAAGAAATCCTTGACGGGAAAAATAACCAGCCTTGGCAACAAGTCAAAACTTTTTTTGTGATTTCAGAAAAGTGAGAATAAGTGACAATTCGAATCCAAAGGCAAGAAGATTGTATTTGTAATTTTGTAGCTGATTCAATCTGGCTAAGCAACGTTGCCATAATAAGCAATTTAACACACCAACATATTACGTTCCCAAATACAGTACAAGGAATAGAGCAGTCCGAGATTATTACTACAAGACCACGTGAGTGATTGGCGTCAAACATTGACCAAAAGCAGATTTGGAAGGACTATTATGGGCTGAGGGATCTGGAGGTGCTTGATCTTGCGCTCCTTGAATGGCTCATTGAAGATTGACTGTCGCGCCTGTGAGACTTGCTTCTGCTCTCTTTCCATCCCTTCTTAGGGGTTATGCTTCGTGATTTGCTTCTCCTCCCAGGGCTTACGCTTCTCGACACCGACCTGTACCTGATTTTTATTTCTATTTTCAGTTTCTGAATCTGTTTCAGTTAATCTCTTAATACATATATTCACCTGCCATACCTTCTATAGTAACGACTTTCAGGTGAGTAGGACCTGTCTCTTCTTCGGTAGTAAGGCGAGTATGATCTGTCACGTGCTCTGTAGTCAGGCGAGTATGACCTGGACCTGGACCTGTACCGCCGCCTGTAGTAAGGTGAGTATGATCTGTCCCGTGCTCTGTAGTCAGGCGAGTATGACCTGGGCCTGGACCTGTACCGCCGCCTGTAGTAAGGTGAGTATGATCTGTCCCGTGCTCTGTTGTAAGGCGAGTAGGACCTAGACCTCAACCTGTCCCACCGCCTGTAGTAAGGTGAGTATGATCTGTCGCGTCTCCTGTAGTAACGATTATCAGGTGATGGAGATCTCGAACGAGAGTAAGACCAGCCTCGCCTATAGTAGGGCGAGTTCGACGATGATCTTCTGCTCCTCCGATAGCTAGGAGAATAAGATCTGCTACGATCAGATGAGTAGCTTCTACTGCGACTACGAGAGCAGCTAATAGACCTGCGGGGAGAGTAACTAGGAGACCTATGGCGTCCTGCAAAAGGAAGAAACAAAATCCTGAAGGTCTGGAAATACCGCTAAGGAATTTGTAATTAAACCAATGCAATTGATGTCATACCACGAGCAGTTCTCAGCCCCAAGTACTTTCCCGGAGTTGGAGTGCGTCCTCTACGACGTCTTGCCTGAACATAAAACAGAGATAACATATAACTGTCAGAAATCCATCAATGAAGCAGGATAAGTTTTGTAAAAATGACAACACAACAAAAAACAACATTCCTAACATTGAAGATAGTAAAGGAAGGTATATTAAGTTGTTCAAGATAGAGGGGAATGCAGGGCATACAACCCTAACAGGCTGAAACTTTGATTTGTTTGAACTGTTGCAACGTTTGCTATTTGGTGAATACGCTGCTGCTACAAACAGCAGACCTGCTGCCACAGAAACTTGAAAGTGGAAACAAGAAAACAACTGATCAATATTTTAAAATCTTTTAAAAAATCAATATTATATTGCCCATTACTTGCATATGTCGGCTTTGGTCAGATCGCATTCATTTCTGGTTCTATTGGAGGCGACGCTAGTGACTAGTAATCAGTTTTTTTACCTTCTCAACTGTAATGACGCGGCCCTGCAGAACAGAGTGATCTAGATATCTGATGCAACGGTTGGCATCTCCAACAGTTTCCATTGAGATAAAACCAAATCCGCGAGATTCTCTAGTCCATGGATCAAGGACAAGGCGTACATCAGTTACCTAGAAATATCAAAGCTCACAAAGGTTAAAACATGAACAAACAAACCTCTCTTTCATACATTAGAAGAGATTATTTTTCTTTTTCGGAAATCAACATAGCATCCAACCTTTCCTTCTTTCGAGAAATGATCCTCCAGATCTCTTTCAGTTACACGGTGAGACAATCCTGTTACATATAAACTGTTTCCAGGATTCTCTGCATCACTTGAGACACTCCTAATGTAACATAAGTGGTTGAAAAAAGAGTCAGATATGAGTGTATTCAAAAGAAGCAAACAGAAACTCATGATAATACAGAGCCCAGGAAAGGAAAAATACCTCGAACGGCTTCTAGACAGGGACCTTGAGATAGACCTCCCACGACGCTTGCTGTCATAAGGGGAAAGTGAAGGAGAGTACCTTGACCTCTTTGAGTAAGACATCTAAAAGAAAAAGAGAACAACTAAAAGATCTGAGATTTTTTTAGCTTCATGTGTATGGGTCTGAATTCAAATGAACATGCTGAGTTTGAATATTATCTCCTTGGTCAATAGCCAATACGAACGAAAAACATAAATTGTAAAACCCCCAAATCTACAAGGATAATCCAAATTTCAAGCTATCCTGTACATAATGAGACCTTACATCTATCTAATCCAAAGCTAGCATCAAAATTTAAGGCAACAATCAGATATAACAACATCTAAAGACGATCGTTCCAGAATTTAAACCAACTCTGTAAATCGAATAATAATAAATAACATGGATCGAACAGAATACTAACATCGGAATACCGAAGAACACTCGATGATCACAAATGGGGAGAGAATTGGATGTTCCAGAACTCTCTGCAAAATGAATTTCACATTTCCGTGAACGAGTGGGGAAAGATGAGAATATATAGGGAGGAATTACAAGGAAGCTTCGGGAGAGTCGGACGCGATACAATTTGATAAACTCGATCACATATTTCATTTTGGTGTCCGGCCCAGCTTTAAAAGGTTTTTCTTCTCACAACGGCCCAAATAAGGCGGCCTCTTTTCTGGCTGATTTTTCAAAGATTGAAAACGATTCAAACATTGTGATTACTAATACTGATGATGCAAATAATATTCTTCCAGTTCGGTTATGAAATTGACCGTAACCCTATACTATTCGAAGAACCAATTCGCCTCCATAACTGATAACCGATATGAGAAACAATACATATCAAAGTTAAAGAAGCAGCAGAAAATGATTCATTTGGAGTACAAAAAACCTTCAAGGATGGATAGCACAAGATTTGCAGCATATTTTTAAGCAAGAATACTTCTACTATTCTACTAAGACGAACCAGTCGTATTAGAAACAGCAGGAGGTTGTTGAGAGGATCCTGAAGGGGCTCCAGACCCAGCAGGTGCAGAGTCAGGTGATGGAGCAGAGACTTTGCTAGCAGACGGTGCAGGTCGTGATCCAGGACCAGGTTGCTGTGGGTACGGGTAAGCCGCTGGAGGTGGGGCATAGTGGTGCATAGGACCGGGATGATGATGATGGTTAGGAGCGTACTGCTGTTGGTAAGGCGATGGCATATATCCATATTGTGGTGGCGGGTATGGCTGGTGTGGAGGCATCATGTAAGAAGAAGAAGAAGAAGCTCCGCTGTTCTCACTGGTGCTTGAACCACCAGCCTCTTGCGATGAAATGACTGCACCCATTCTCTGTGGGTCCATTGATGGGTAATAAGGTTTGTCTTGGTTAGGTGGTGGTGGGTGCATATAGTACTGCTGCATTGGTGGGGGTTGATTCTGCTGCTGAGATATAACGGCTCGAGGTAGTAAACCACTATGAGCCACGCTGCCCTGTTGGTTTGACCCATCTTGATCAGGTTTGGGAACCTGAGGTCTTCCCCATGTGAGTTTTAGCCTCTGACCATTGACGACTAGCCTGTTGGAGAGCTCTTGCGCAGCCTTCTCTGCTCCTTCGCGGGTTGTGTATGTGACAAACGCACAGGCTTTCTCGGCCAAGATTCTGATAGACTCGATTTCTCCATAAGCGTAGAATTGGTCTCGTATGTCCTGCTCGAGGATTCTCGAGTTAAGTCCCCCGACGTAAAGTGTTTTGATGCTTTCATCCTCTGGTGATTCCAGAGTACCCATCTCACCAGCTTTTCCAAGTAACTTCATCGCAACTGGATCGTTAACACTGCAAATATGTAAAAGAAATGAGAAACAGTTAAAACCGACCGTTTGACATGCATAAATGCAGAAGTACTGATACATTTAGAAAACAAAAATTGGAAAAGACCAAATATAACAAGACTACATGAGAGCCAATATACCATAGTTCAGCCCAAGAATTGAAGACCCAAATTTATATGTCAATAGCTTCCAAATGTCGAGGAGAAAATACTACCACAGCAGAAACATATAAGATTTCACAAACTCCTTTCCGGGAGATACCGAAACAAGCACTTGAGAAGTAAACTAAACGTCAACAAAGTCAAGCATACAGAAGAAAATAGCTCACCCATAATAACGGTCTTTTATGTTTTGCTGGGATAGCTCTCCTGTTTCGGGCATCTCATGCCGGTATGGACATTCAGCACCTCTTGTACACTCACCCCTGATGTAGAAACTACAAACATGTGCTCGATTCCTTTTATAGTATGGTGTTGTTCTTTGAAGCTTTAAAATAGTATCATTAGGTCGCATCTTCCCAAATGAAGATTCATAATCCAGTCCAGCTCTAGTCTACATAACAAAAAAATCAAAACCATTTAGTCATCAATCTTTCACAATGATCACATAACCTAAGCAAAATCTCAAACCAACCAATGTTGATATATAGCCGTTTAGTTATAAAGAAAAAGAAGAATGTAAACATGGTCATACCTTCCTGTCGTGCTCTTCAGCAAAGTACTCTCTGTTGACATCACTTTTTGGGATAGAGTCATGAGTACTAATGTTGAGTGCCGTGTCCCTGACCTGAACTGGAAGACCATACTCAAGATCCAGAAGACAGACTTGGCATACATTTTTCAGCTTGCAGCAAGTCTGACAAATTTCGGTTTTCTTGTATCTAGCATCCCGGCCAGGTCGCCACCTAAACACCGTGAAGGGTCGTGCACATATCTTGCATTCCTTATCATAATCCGCTCGGGTCTACATACCAACAAATAACATTTGAATCAGGAAATACATCCCAGAAAAACCAAAACTTGCAGGTGCAAGCTATGAGAATCAACAGCTCGAATCAATTCAAACAATAAAGAAATTAGATCTAAAAACCAAAGTTTCGACGAATTTGATGACTACCTAGCCCATCCTAAAAATTACTAAGCTAACCACTCCAATATACAAACCATATCAATGAGAAAGAGACTGAATAAGAGATGAGATCCGAAGAGAAGATTCAGGAGCCATTGAAACAGAACAAGCAGCAGAAAAATCCAAGATTGTTTGAGAGATGGAAGCGAGGAATCACCATTCGCACGTACGGATTGTCACCGAGACAAGATTCGCAGATGATTGGGAAATCGGAGCGTTCCCATCCATCGGCTTCATGATCTCTCAGTATTCTGTGAGCCATACTATTCCCTTCCTAGATTACTCGATATCAATCGAGACCACGAAGGTGCGTGCATTAGTAGGGCAAAGTCCGATTTGGATTTGTGTGTTTTGTCTTTCAAATATTGCTAGATAAACCCGAAACTTTCACCAATGATGCGAAATTAACATTTTCTTTTAATAATTACAAATCAAGCCTCTTAACTTTTATAATGACCAAAAACATCCATCCTTTTTGACAACTTGAGCACTACCGCATTGGCGGGAACCAAATGTCATAGAATGGCGAAATCCCGCCAGAATAGAAAAAGTTTATAAATTGGACTCCCGGATGTCTCTGAGTTTTTTCCAAATCCGCAATAACCCTAATCCCTCAACAAGCGATTCGCATTCCGAGCTCTGATATTTTCCCTGGGAAAGACGAGAGATGTTGGAGCTACGTCTTGTTCAGGGCTCACTGTTGAAGAAAGTCCTAGAATCGATCAAGGATCTTGTGAACGATGCGAACTTCGACTGCTCCAGCACTGGGTTCTCGCTCCAAGCAATGGATTCGAGTCACGTGGCGCTGGTCTCTCTCTTGCTAAGATCCGAAGGGTTCGAGCACTACAGGTGCGACCGGAACCTATCCATGGGGATGAACCTCGGCAACATGTCGAAGATGCTCAGATGTGCTGGAAATGATGATATCATCACCATCAAAGCTGATGACGGCGGCGACACCGTCACCTTCATGTTCGAGAGCCCCAGTAAGTTTTCCGATCTATTTTGTGGCTTACGAAATTTGTTTCCTGTCCATTTTCGTTTTGCTGATTGAAAGTTCTCAACTCTTTGATTCTACAATTTATGGGTTTAAGCCTGTGCGAAATGATGGGAAGATTGATGTAGAAGTATAATTTATGGCAGTACAGTTTCAAGTTTCAAGGTCATGTTCTGTATGCATATTTTGATACCTTTGTTGGATGATTTACAGCGCAAGACAAGATTGCAGATTTTGAGATGAAGCTGATGGATATAGACAGTGAGCATCTGGGCATACCTGATGCTGAGTACCACTCAATTGTGAGGATGCCGTCAAATGAGTTTTCCAGGATTTGCAAAGATCTCAGTAGCATCGGTGACACAGGTACACTCTACTGCGTACTTCCATTGCTTCTATTGTTAGTCTGTGTTGATCTTCGAGTCTGAACAAAGACTAATACTGGCTTGATGTTATTGTCGCAGTTGTGATCTCTGTGACTAAAGAAGGGGTTAAGTTCTCCACTGCTGGTGACATTGGAACAGCTAACATTGTGCTAAGGCAGAACACANGCTAAGGCAGAACACAACCGTAGACAAGGTATCTTCATGTCTAGCTCTTTGCTTAGAACGATGAAGAGATTAACAAATCATTTGTGGCTGATTCATTGGAGCAACATGTTCAATTGAGGTTTGTTTTGTGTATTGCAGCCGGAAGATGCAATTGTGATAGAGATGAACGAGCCAGTATCCCTCTCATTTGCCCTGAGGTACATGAATTCCTTCACAAAGGCAACTCCATTGTCAGACACAGTGACAATCAGCTTATCGTCGGAGTTGCCTGTGGTGGTGGAGTATAAGGTAGCTGAGATGGGTTACATTCGTTACTACTTGGCTCCTAAGATTGAAGAAGAAGAAGACACTAAGCCCTAAGACCCCTTTGTATCCAGAGTCTATCCATACTAAAATGTCGAAAGAGTCCTTGATGATGCTTTGTGTGAGATTCCATTGTATGCTCCTAGAATCCGTTATTTTCTTGACTACTTATGTTTTCAGTTAACAAAGTTCGGCTAAATTAGTGGTCTTTGAAACCTATTGATTCGTCAACGAACTAACCTTAGCTTCCTACACCTGTCTACTTAATATTGTCTACATTTACAAGAAAAACTATATCGGATTACTTTTAGAGTTCACATCGTTATTTTTATGACACTCTCTAGTCTCTATACTCTGGCTACATTTGTGTAATACAGATGAGTGCACCAGAAAATGCATCAGGAAAATCTACTATTATAATACAACTACATCTGCTTTGGTTCCTACTTGTTTATGTTACAACAAAAGCACTAGAAGAACCTGTGAAATGGTGGACTGACCCAAAAAGTCTCTTTGCAGCACCAAAATGGGTGATCCTGTAAACCCCTGGTGATGCAGACTCAGGAATTCTCCATTCTACTGTGGCTTGACTCCGGGAGCTCAGCTTCTTAGGCCTCGACCACTTGAACCTCAGACATAGATCATCGTCGTCATAAACTGGGGTCCAAGTCTTGTCCTTCCGATCTAGTCTCTCCACCAGAGCAAACGTACCTGCCATGAACATAGCATCTCTAGTTAGCATCGAAATATGACCAAGTCACTCATTTTTAAATGATCTATGACTAAGAAGCAGAGATAACCATAAGCAATTTGGAAGATCATGAGTCAATAACTGAATCAATAAACATTTCACGTCAGCTTGAACACTATATTTTTATTCCATATTTTTCTTTTAAAAGCTCACAGTTTCGCACCAAAGTGACTAATGCCCCATGGTTAAGATTATTATCCTTCATCACGGCCAAAAAAGAACCGAAAAACTCAGCAGGTAAGCACAAACGCAGTTTTCAGTTTTCAGTCTCTATGTCATTTATAACTTGTTTTAAGGATAAATTACTCGAGAGATACTCAAAATATTAAACAAGCAATTTATTCTATTTGAGTTGGGTGGTGATACCTTCTGTCAATAGATCGTTTCTCGGGCAAGCTGACCGGAATACAACTGTCACCTGGTCGTTTCCCCTCTTCAAAGACAAGTTTTTGGGAACATCCGAGATTACATCCCCAAAAGTGTCTCCGACCGGAGTTGTGTCCATCATGACTGGTGTGAGGAAGCTCAGTTGCTTGTCTAGAAGATCTGGCGGTTGAGGCCCCGGTTGGACAGGCATATCAAGAATGAGAGATTTGGAGAGTTTCTTGAACTCTTGAATGTAGCCACTGAGGGTGTGTGGACCAAATAATGTAGATGCGCCCTAACAAATGCAACCAGTTCAACAGATACAGATTATGAGGAACAAGAAGGAGCTGTTTGTTCCAAAGCGTTAGTGTGATAAGATTTTACCTCGTATCTTTGCACTTGGTACTCCTCAAAGGTAGTCACATACTGTGAGTAACCATTAGCCAACCCAGCTATCACGACGTGAATCTCACCGCTCAATTCTTTATTACTACTGGTTGTAAGCTGTGTCTTGACTGCATCGCGGAGACGCCTTCCAGCCATAGTTGTAAATTCTGACAAGAAAGATAGGAATATTAAACATCACATCATTAGTCATGATTATGAAGTGTGACAATCTGCAGATTCTCCACTACCTCCAGGAACGCTGAGAATGAAAAGTTGTCCAATACGTAGAATTTGCAATGAAAGAATTGACGGCTGGAATCCATGAAAAGTTAGAGTAGAGTCTTAAAGCTGTAAACTAGACTCATGGAAGTTCACAATTCTAAACTACTTACAGCCCAGTCATATGGCTTTGTCATTTCTCCAGTGTCAAGCAAGATGGGTTTTGGGTAGTGACAATCCATTTGTTTCTTGTCAGGTGTTTTAAGAACGTTTCTCACCAACCTCCAGAAAGGGTTCCCCTGATTTATGAAAAATGGTAGATTTGAAAAATGGAAAGCATGGAAGCAATATTTACTTATTGGATGATACATTTATGACTTCGACTGAATACCTTATCATCTCCTTGTGTAAAATCAAATGCTCCTGGTCCATCTGTGGTTCCAGCAGCAAAAGCAAAGCCCATTGCCGCAGGACATGTTTTTACAACTTCTGAATCTCCATCTTTCTTAAGAAGTGTCACATTAAGCTGTGAAAAGTCAACGTAAACATGGCGGTAATCAACCTTCCCTTGTAGCTGTTCAGATGCTTTGTTGAAAAGATCCAAAGCCCTCTTGAATTGTCTCTCGCCAATTATACGTGTACTCTCAAATTCATCAGGATAGCTGCAATGATAAAGCAAAACAGGTCAAGAGAATTTATCTCACTAAATTTGTGCTATCCAATGACGACAGAAATTCAAAGACAGGTGAATACCCTGGTCCACGCCCATAGCACAGCTCATTTCTCCCACCACATGTACTGTGATTGAAATCACAAGGAAGACCAGTGTCTAGGCAAAAGGCTCCAAGCACATTTGGGCTAACATCACCACAGTTTGTTTGACAGAAAGCAGAAACAAAGCCAGGCATGTCCGCATTCCTCAGAGCACTCCTCACCCGCCTAGCAGAACTTGAAATTCTAGTTGCAGGCCTACCAGGTTGTGACTCAAAGTAAGATGCAAGCTCTAGCAACTCCTGATCTGCGTCAGACCAAACAAACTAAGCATTTTCTCTTGTTCCATCTTTAGAGACCCGATGTACAGTTGTTATAAAGGTTTTGTAAACTTACGGCTGTCATGATGATTCCCGATTATGCTTGAAACTCTTCTAGGTATCTCATCTGAAATAAACTCTTCAGAGTAGGATCTTTCAGCAGTATTATGTTCAAACCAATCCTCCATAAATCGTGCTGCAGCACCCTTGTTGTCCCCACTGATCAAAGAGTTTGTACGACTCATGGAAGTTCCATGGGTAGCAAACCAATTGAAACTACCTACTGGACCCCATTGATCATCCACAAACTTCAAGAGAGTCATTTCTTTATCAACATCATACTTGTGTTTACTCCTTTCTTCTGAAGGATTATTAAGATATGCACTTGGACTGCGGTTCACACCAGCATCCAAGAGTTCACCTACAAGGTAAGTTTAATTAGCCATACAAGAATAGCCATTACGAAGAACCATCCTGCAGCACAAATGTACAAATCTAGTCTAAGAGTAAGATAAAACTTGTAGAATTCATCAACAAAAAACAGGATGAAGAAGACAAAGATATTCTTTCTTCAAGAATTACTCCCAATGCGCACAATATTTGACTAAATTTTATTTGTCAATATCCGTGTAACCAGAAAAACTTGTAATCAGCTTCCAGCAATAATCAATCTATCAGAAAACAGGAAAAAATTGCCAGAGAGAAGACTCAGAAGAGTATCATCAGTCCTTACCAGTATTGAGAAAAATTGATCCAGGACGAAGGTTTTCGTGAGCCTGTATGATACTGTTCTCAATTCCATCCACAAGGGCATCAAATGATTGACGAACAAATCCAAGTGATGTTACGATATACACCACGTACTGAAGATAGCCCCCTGGACCGGCATGGGTGTGAATACCACTGATGCCAACATTCTTTTCTGTATATAGGTCCCCATATCTGCAAAAGAAAGTTTAATTATTCCATCTCAATCATAGTACAGACTGAGAATGATTACTAATTCACCTAATATATCTCTTCAATTTTTTATGCCTGAGATAAACATCTCCATATTTTTGTGAACGAATTAAGTCTTAAGCTACAATGGTCTTATAAAAAAGTAAGGCTAGTCAGCCTGGAAGAAGATTAGGTGTGTACCTTGCCTTAAGTCTCTCAATCACTTTTAGTGTTACAATTTGTGAAGCCATGCAAGCATCGATGTTAACAAACACAACCCGCTTCCCTTCAGGCTCTGAGACAATGAATGTCCGAGCGCGGAGCCTGAAGTGAATACCAGATGCTACTTGCTCCATGTTAGCATAGCCCATCATATTTACATCAGCCGCGGGGCCAGTAATGTCATAGCTTCCCAGTCCAATCAAATATTCAGAATCAGAGTGAGAGTAAACTCCTCCGCTGGTGAGAAGCAAAAGCACTGTCGATATGTAGAGGAAACTAGGATAACAAGTGCTCGATAGTCTGACTAGAGATAGCTCCATCGTGGTGAGGTTTCTCAACCACTTCGCATTACCTTCTATGCAATAAAAACACTGTGATTGGCATAAATAACATTAAATCTTTGGCAAAGCAAAACTCGAACAGATTGTATATCTGCAAATAGACTCTCCATCCATCCACAAACAGGAAAGGTAAGTGTAATAAATATACCTATAGGGTCCATCAAGATAACAGATTAACTTTTTTATGCAAACGAATAATATTTTTGACAAGCACATAACCATCAATTTTGACATCCCGATTCTCAAACAGAAAGTGTACCAAAAAAAATCCCTGAGCACACAAAACTGGGAAGCCAAATCACAGGCCAAAAAGGAACATCACACATGGCATCGACGATCGCAAACATGAAAAAGAAGAAAAATCCAAGAAAATTCAATAGAAATCCGAAAATCCAATTCCGCTAATACATATGATTCTTAAGGTGGCAAACTGAATACATGGATTCTTCATTCGGAAACTGAATAACGTTAGTAAACATATTTTTCCCCTTGGCGTAAATACGATACTAAAAATTAAACCCAAAGCCACTAAACATTATTTTTTCCCCAATTTGTTAAAAAACAAAAGAAAGCTGAAGATAAGCATGGAGAATGAGCAAGATACATGCAATCCGCTAAGAACAACAACAGAAGAGAAACTAATCTCTAACCTGATCTCAGGACGGGGATTCTTCTAAAATCAATGGCAGAGAGAAGTCCAGTGGAAGAAAGGAACTTTGTGCGAGAAAAAGATTGAGAGAAAGAGTCTGAAAGTAGAAGCAAAGAAATGAAATTGGTGGGAGATTAGTCACCTTTAGACTTTAGAGCTGTGTTCGTCAATGATGGCTCAATTACTTTGAAAAAGGTGCGAGTCCATATCATTTTGGGGCCGAAACCTAAAGTTGAGTCAGGCTCTTGGGCTCAATCAAATCTTACATGAAATTCCTATATCTAAGGGAATTGAGTAAATATAACGTCACAACTCACAAGGACTGTCAGTACTCAGTACCTCTTTCTTCTTTTATTATTTCGTCTTTTAAACTGTTGTATTATATTGAAAATTTTAGAGACAAGGGCTTGGTTACAACTTAACATAACCAATAAACTACGTAACTAGTAGAGTTAATTCTAGCTGTTTACCGATTGGCATTTCTTCTCAGTCATAAACATGAAACTAAAATTACAAGAAAATTTAGGAGAAGCTAAATGCAGGATATCTATGACTATGAGGTAATGTTGCAAAAGGTAGATGATATATTATTGGAGTCTCCACAGAATACTTTCTGCTGAATGCTGATACCCAACAATGAAGACATTCAAGATGAAGAACAGAAAAGTGAAATATTATGCAACTAGCTAGTTCAAAACTCCTTCAGAATATTTAGCCCTCACAAGCCCATTACGGCCCAGAAAAACACACAATGGCGAAAAATAGTCATATTTTTAAATTGAAACGCTTCTAGAATTTTCTGGATTCGCCTCATATTTTCTTTTCCAATCGTCTAGAGTGAAGTATTAAGAAAATGCTAGAAGCTCTGGAGATTTCGTTGTCACTACTCACCACCATAAATAGACCATTCGGCTCAGCAGCATTCCTCAGAAATCGAATTCGTCGAAAATGTCGCTGATTCCAAGCTTCTTCGGCAACAGGCGAAGCAACAACATCTTTGATCCGTTCTCACTCGATGTTTGGGATCCATTCAAGGATTTGCCATTCCCTTCGTCTCCGTCGTCGCTTGCCAGAGAGACATCGGCGATAGTGAACGCACGTGTGGACTGGAAGGAGACGGCGGAGGCGCACGTGTTCAAGGCGGATCTGCCGGGGATGAAGAAAGAGGAGGTTAAGGTGGAGATAGAGGACGACAGTGTGCTTAAGATCAGCGGGGAGAGACACGTGGAGAAAGAGGACAAGAAGGACACGTGGCATCGGGTGGAGAGATCGAGCGGGCAGTTCTCGAGGAAGTTTAGGCTGCCGGAGAACGTTAAGATGGATCAAGTGAAGGCGTCCATGGAGAACGGCGTTCTGACTGTGACGGTGCCTAAGGTGGAGACGAAGAAGACCCAAGTTAAGTCTATTGACATCTCTGGCTGAGCTTTGACTTCTCTGTTGCAGTTTCCTGTCCTCTGGGTCTTGAGTTTGTGTTGTGTGTGTATCGGAGTTTTCCTCTGAATAAATGTAGCTCTATGTGGTGATGTAATTTTATGTGAAATGATGGCGTTTTATAGTAATTGTTAATGCTAATAATCAATTGAAGTAATTCTCATTGGAACACAAGGTCTAAGCCGTTTTTTGTTTTAGATGAACACTACACCACCATCAAATGTTAAATTATTAATTATTAATGTCATATATGTTGCAAACGATACCGAGTCCTTCAGTTTACATTTTTTTAATTTTACTTTCGGTATGGGAGATTTGAACCAAAGATACCTTAGAACAAAAAATTCAAATTACTGAGATTTATTTCTTTCGTGGTGGTTAAACGAAAGAAAATTCCAAAATTGAAAAAAACTAAATAAATGGGGTGTTTCCGTTTTCACCTCGTGAGCACAAAACTCGCAACGTATAGGGAAGAGAGACGAGAGAAACCAGAAGAAGGGAAACGAAAGTGATTTAAAAAAAAAAAAACATTTCCATTCTCGATCCTTCCGGCTTGCTCAAAGGGTAAAATTCAAATTCGTCCTTTGATTTTCCAGGATTTCGATTTGCGCCTTTACAACGTTGATCTCATTTTCTCCGTGTTTCGAGACGGTCACTGTTGTTTCTTCGATCGGTGTTGATGTGTATGTGTGTATGGATAGGTTGATCGGGAGATCGGACGCTAGGATTTTAGAGGCAATGGCGAATCGAATTGATCATGAATACGATTACTTGTTCAAGATCGTCCTCATCGGCGATTCCGGTGTTGGAAAATCCAACATTCTCTCTAGATTCACCAGAAACGAGTTCTGTCTCGAATCCAAATCCACCATTGGCGTGGAATTCGCCACCCGGACTTTACAGGTGATCTCTCTTCTCTAACTTTTCTCGGATTTTAGACGATCCCCCTCCAGATCAACCCGAGTTTAAGCTAGATTCTCTTTGAGTTATCGTCGCATTTGCAACCTCTGACAATGGTGGCCATTTTCAAATTCAACCGTCCCTTCTGGCGGTTTCTCGAACTGTAGAAATGAAAATGTTCATGAATCAGACATGTGATTGTTAGATCTGAAGATCTTCTTTAGCAATTGGAATATTTTGAAGTTGTGAATAAGGAAAGCCTGGAGATTTGTCATGTTCATGCTTCCCTGTGTATCTGTTTAGGTTGAAGGCAAAACAGTGAAGGCTCAGATTTGGGATACTGCAGGTCAAGAGCGTTATCGAGCAATCACGAGCGCTTACTACAGAGGAGCTGTTGGAGCTCTTCTTGTCTACGACATAACCAAGAGACAAACCTTTGAGAATGTCCTGAGATGGTTACGCGAGCTTAGGGACCATGCTGATTCCAACATTGTCATCATGATGGCTGGAAACAAATCAGATCTAAACCACCTGAGATCTGTCGCTGACGAAGATGGTCGCTCTCTCGCTGAGAAAGAAGGTTTGTCGTTTCTCGAGACATCTGCTCTAGAAGCAACCAATATCGAGAAAGCGTTTCAGACTATCTTATCCGAGATTTATCATATCATAAGCAAGAAAGCCTTAGCAGCACAAGAAGCTGCAGGTAGTCTTCCGGTTCCGGGCCAAGGAACTGCCATTAACATATCAGATTCATCTGCAATTAACAGAAAAGGATGCTGTTCTACCTAGTTACCTCCAACTATAGCAATGACTAATCAGACGTTTGATTTCAAGAATATCTCTTTTGATCTCTTTTACCAGTTTCCTTTTTTGGCTTAATTTCAGCAAGTATAGCATACCTTTTTCTTTCAATTCTTTGTTTTTTTGGTATTGGATTTATGTTACAAAAGTTGGCTTAGTTGTATTGAAACTGTGATCATTCACACCATTTCCCAGAAAGGAAGATCGTTTTTACTTCTTTATTGTTCTATCAAAAAAGCTTATGCAGACACATTCACAGATGAAGCTCTTTGCTGATCTGATTCGACCTGCAGTGTTACATGGTGAATACCCATCGAAAATGATCTACTTAGGATTAGCTCTTGGCTCGGCCAGTTTATGTGTTCTTTGATCTTTGGAGTAGTAGCAGCCAAGATTCAAGTCACCCTCTAATCATCTCGGATTCTAGTTGTTGTGCATATTATCATAGGACACCAAGAGACTGGATCATAAGTTGATGATGATGATCGTTATGATCATTCGTAGATTTGCAGCATTTGAAGAAAGAATGAGATGGTGCGTTTTCTGTGGTGCTCAACAGTTTCGTAAACGCAGCTTACACACATATTCAATTAAGATTTTCCCATAATTTCACTTTTTCCCCGGTTAAATAAGGAAATTGGTTATAAGAGATTCATCGAAATCTGGGTGATTAAGAATTTAAGATGTACTAAATGTTCAATTCTTTTCCGCTATTTGTTTGTTGTATATGCAGAAATATTCATATCAATATTTCTTCCATGAAGCTTAAACATGCTAATTAGTAATCAAACAATCAAGGACAGTTATCTCGACAAAATTAAATCAATAGAACTATATATCCCTTTTGAGTATGGGTCTGTTTTCCTCTCCCATCAAACTAGCCTCGACTCTACTCCATACTTGTAACTTTGTAAACCACTGTATGTTCCTATGGATCATAGCTTGTAACTTCCTTTTTTATTAATTAATGAAAACCCCTTTATCTGCATGATTTTTTTTAAGTCCTAAATAATTTTCTTCCGTGAAGTTTTTTATCTGCATGATTTTTTGCTGTATAATATTTTTTGACTCGGCTAAATATTTTCTGTTTCCATTTGAAAAGGAAAGAATGGGAGAAATCCATGAATTTTTAAAATGAACGTAATGTATAAGAAAGAAGGATTAAATTGTGGCAACAATAAAATAACAGAACTAAAATGCAAAGACCATTAAACCTAAAATAGAGAGGTGGAGGGTGATGCGCACGAGGGGCTGTGTCAGCATTTACTAGACCGAAAAGGCCCCGCTTGAGAGAGAGAGAGTGAAAAAAAGTTTAAACAAAAAAAAAGGTTGGTAAAAAAAATATCAGTGACAACATTTCTTTTCTTTTGGTGACAGTCTGTTTCTTTCACTCGTGGCCTCTCTCCCACCTCTTCCGTTCTCTCTTTCTCTCCATCTTCCCATCTCTCTTCCATAGATCCATCAATGGCTTCCCTCGTCGAATCCGGTTGGCAGGTACTCACTCCACCCTCTTCTCTTCGATCTCATATTGTCTGGCTTTCGTCGTTTCCCTTTTTTCTCAGGCGATTTCCTCCTGTTTTCTCCGTCTTCGCTGACTTTAGTTTCACCGCATTCTGATACATGCGTGTTTTGTTTCTCTTTGTTTGTTGTGATCCACCGCTCTGGATTGCTCTGATCCATCCGATTGATTTTGGTTTCGTGTCGATTGCCATTACTGTTTTAGATCTGAATTTGATTATGCTAGTGCCAAATTACGCAGCTATTATGAGCGTATTTCCAGTTTCCGTTTATTTGTTTGGAGCTTGAACGGATGTAGGTATTGGTACTGGACTCAGACGCATGAATGATAATCGAGTCCCTCTTGTGAGCTCTCTGTTCGATCGGTTCAGCTTACAGACTTTTCAATGATTGTTAACCAAAAACGGCAAAACGCCGTTCAGATGGATTACTGTTTTGGGATTTTTGCATGGTTTTTTGGTCTGGGAGATTATTTTTCATTTGATCTTTTCTAGCAGAAGAATTGACCAGCACTATTCTTATACATACTTGTGCATTTTTGGTGTCTATGTACCTAACAGTGGATCAATGAAACACGTGCTGATAGGCAATAGCGTTTCCTGGAGCATTTGCTTTTACTTAAATAGAAAGAGAGAGACTGGATTGATTATTGATCATATCAGTACTTTCTGCTATTACCATCAGAATATGTTTACTTTTACCCGAGTTTTTTGCTGGCTATCATGACTTTTCTCTCAGCACGGAAATGTTAGAAGTGTCGCTGATCCTTTGTTTTCGTGGCTGATGCAGTACCTTGTAACACATTTTAGCGACTTTCAACTGGCGTGCATTGGGAGTTTTCTCCTCCATGAAAGCGTATTTTTCTTATCCGGACTCCCTTTCATTTATCTAGAAAGGGCAGGCTTTCTCAGCAAGTACAAAATTCAGGTTTGTTTCTTCTTCTCATCGGTCCAAGTGTCTTCTATGTATGAAATTATGGCTTTACGAGCTCGTTTCTATAGGATCTTGTAGAGGAACCAAGCAATCAGTCACTTGTCAAATTGTTTTTGTTTCTTCCAAATCATGACTGAGTGTAAAAGGCAATTGGTGTTTCACTGATAAGAATGAATTTATTGTCATTTCCGTAATTACTAGTGGCTGTGAATCTAATCATCTTTGCAGCTGTTTCTACTTTTATGTTTAACAAATAATGTTGTTTTGGTCTATGCAGACAAAAAATAACACACCTGCAGCCCAAGGAAAATGTATAACTCGCCTGTTGCTTTATCATTTCTGCGTAAACTTGCCCCTGATGATGGCCTCCTATCCTGTCTTCAGAGCCATGGGAATGCGAAGCAGTTTTCCTCTGCCGTCCTGGTATTATCAGGTTCTTTAGTGCTGAAGCTTTTTCCTTTGGGTTCTGATGTTTAACTCTTCCAGTTGGCAATAGAAACAAAAAAAAAAAAAAANTCATGAAAGAACCTGAGCTTATGCTGATCAGGTATATAAGACCCTCTTTGGTGATGGTCCTGCAGGAAAGAAGTGTCTGCCCAGATATTATTCTACTTCATCATTGAGGATTTTGTTTTCTATTGGGGTCATCGGATCTTGCATTCAAAATGGCTGTACAAGAACGTTCACAGTGTGCATCATGAGTAAGTTTCAGTGTTCACCATCTTTTTACATTTTTGATGCTTGAATATGTTATAGTTTAGATAAATTCTGAAAGAGCAACCATTTTATGAAACCCCAGATATGCCACACCATTTGGTTTGACATCAGAATATGCTCACCCCGCTGAGATTCTATTCCTGGGTTTTGCTACCATAGTCGGTCCAGCTCTCACCGGCCCCCACTTGATTACTCTCTGGCTATGGATGGTACTGAGAGTGCTTGAGACAGTTGAGGCACATTGTGGTTATCATTTCCCATGGAGTCTCTCAAATTTTCTTCCTCTGTATGGAGGGTAAGATCACACATCTAGCCCAGCTCTCTTGAACTCAAATCTATATAGATTGTATTAATGGAATTTCCTGTAATTTGGTTGCAGTGCTGACTTCCATGACTACCATCACCGTCTCCTCTACACAAAGTCTGGCAACTACTCTTCAACTTTTGTGTATATGGACTGGTAAATCTCTCAACTGTTATTATCTCTTTGCTTTCGAGAAAAGATCTTAACTAGTTGTTCTGATAGTAAATAGTCCATGTATAAATTCTTCAGGATCTTTGGTACTGACAAGGGCTACAGAAGACTGAAGACCCTTAAAGAAAACGGTGACATGAAACAAACGTGAAATGACCAGTTTGGATTGCGGAGTACATTTGTCACTGGAAATGCGGGTTTGCAAAGGTCCGTTTGCATCTCCGTGGAGGTCTTATTATTCTGCAGCCTCTCCTTTTCTCTTCCATTTTGCTTCCGTGTTGCTGCAGCTCTGTTCCGTGTCTTAGTTTATGATGTGTGTCTAGAATTGCTACAAATGTGGCATCCGTGAAAACACATTTGGTATTTCAACTCTCGGAGTAGCTAAATTAGTATGTGTTTTGGTTGGGCAGTTGAAGCTTTTGGTATATGGGTCTTCTATTTGATTTGTTGCTTAATATCCTTCTCTCAGTGTTTGATTCGTTGTTGCTACTCTTAAGTTTTTTACTCGGCTGAGTAGTTTTAGATGCTAGTGCTACTATCAATTCTTTGGGCTAGGTTAGGATTAATAAGCCCATAAGTTTTGGTCCAAAATGTCTGGGGTCTGTAGGCATTTGTCACCCGTAGATTCACCGGGAAAAATAGCTATAAACTGTTTTTCATTCTACGTAAACAAACTCTTACATGACAGGTAATCTTGACTTTCGATCTGATCAGTGATCATGTTTTGATAAAACACTCTTAGCTAAGATTAGATCAATCAATTATCAATCAGCCGACACCGACACCGACACGTACAAATGTGCATATAATAAGTATCGCTCCTTGGTGGGTCACGTCCTCTTTTTGAGGTGTAGGGTTTCTAAGTTTACCTCTTTGACACGTCCTTCTCCTTCCCAATTATCTTCTCTCGGTCTCTCTCTTCCTTTCCGTGGGATTTTGAATTTCTTCTACACAAAAAGGCCCACCCGTTGCAAAGACCAAATGTCTCTATTAAGAAAAGAAAATTCCCGTTGCTCTTCTCAAAGGATACCACGCGTACCCGAATTAATGGTTCTGTATAAAAAGCAAAAAATATGTACGTGCTTTTTATTTATTGAATTCTGAACTGATTCCACCCAGACAGTGACACATCCCGCTTTCCTTTTTTGTTTGTTCATTACACACCACGAAAAAAGGTCAAAAATGGAAGAAAAAAAAAACCCAACCATACCCCGGTTTAACCGTTTACGATAACCGTGGTTTTTTTTTTTTTTTTAAATAATGCTTTTTTTTTTTCTCTCTCTTTTGGGTTGGGAGAAAGATCTGAGCTGCCTTCGTCCCAGTGAAACCTCACACACTTGACCCAAGGAAAAGAAAAACAAAAGAATCATATTTAAAGAAAAAACGGTGGGGTGGAGTGGTGAGATTAGTGTCCAGCAACGTGTCTCTTTCTTCTTCTTCTGAGATCAATGACAACGACGCTTACGTTGTCGCTACTTTGCTTTGCCAACGCCAGCTTCGTCAGCAACACTGACGCCTCCGTACATGCTTTGTCCGTGATCTCTCCTTTCTTCCCGTTCTTCCTTGACCCCACCAATTTCTCCTCCTCCTCCTCCTTTCTCGTTTCTTCACTCCCCGGAGTTTCTCGGCGCCTTCCTCTTCGGCCGCCTTTTCTGTTGAGATACATGTGCACCAACGCACACGCCGCCTCGTTCGTCACTACGTCCCATAGCCCGTCGCTCGCAAGAATCAGAAACTCATCTTCCTCCGTCCGATCCGTCACCGTAACTTCCGGCTCCGAGCTCACATACGGTTTTAAGTAGTTGTCTCCGATGGCTCGTGACATAGCTAAAACCCCCAAGACTCTGGGACCGTCCCAGTATATCACTCTCCCTCCTGCTTCCTGGATTCGATTTAACTCGTCCGGGCGATCCGGCTGTTTATTTCAGTCGGAAAAACAGACTTAGATCCACAAAATTAACAAATTAAGCAAGATTTCTCTCTCGAGAGAGAGAAGAGACTGACCTTGTGATCTCTTGAAAGAGGCACTGGTTTTCCATTCCGGCAGAGAACTGCTCTTGAGTCGCCGCAATTCGCGACAATGATCTTCTCCGGCGTAATGACTGAGACAACGGCGGTGGATCCGACGGCGTCGCAGTCCGGCGTCTGAAGCTCGCACCTGCAATTGGCGCTCATCACAGTTTCTCCCCAACGAACAACCTCCTTGTCCATGCGCGTGAAGCTACGCTCCATCATCTTTTTCCATTCTTCCTTCTTATCAGCGAGCGCTTCTTCTTGCACTAGCTGGTGAAGTCTCTCTTTACATCTCAACGCAACCTGCAGAGACGACGTCGTATTGCGACAAACTGAATCAGGCTAACTGATAATTATATTCAAATTTTGAATTTCAAATTGAGCAAAAAGAAGCGGTAAAACGACGACTTACGTGAGAACAGCCATGGCCGTCGTAAACTCCAAAATAGTGCCAGCTCGATCGAGAAGACTCCGTTTGCTTCCGTACAAAAGACGGATGAACCCCAACCGTATCCTCCATATCTCTTCTTCTGCCGCACACCGACGCGACGCCGTATCTCGGCCTCAGATCCGTCTCTCTCACCGTTTTCTTTGAAGGAATAACTGCAACAACCGATGACTTCCCGGTGATGCCGACGTCGTCGCTATCTCTTGCAATCTCCGCTTCAAGTAATACACTCTCGTCCGCTTCTGAACAACCTTCAGGTGAGCTCCGAGAAGGTGATCCACAGTTCATAAAATCGTACTCCTCCTGCTTATTACGCTTATAAATCCCCTCCGACTTCTCCTCCTCCGTCGCCGAGGCGGCGGCTATCGTCTCCGCCGGGGACATTCTGCACCGCTGAACTCCGATCCTCCGCCTCCGGATCGACCACGACGGCCTCGATTCACAAGCCGACGCCTCGTCATCGTAACATATATCCGCCATCTGACGAAAAAAAGAAAACTCGATCGCCTCCACTAGATTTCCGTAAACGAATCTGTTCGTCGTTTAATTTCCGAGGAAAATGGAAAAATCTCTCTCCGATTCTTTTTACAAAGAGAAGAGTCGAATAGTGTTTTTGATTATAGCATGCGATTGAATAAATATCACCGCTACACGTTACAAGGCGGGTCATTTATACCCACGCGCCTACCGCTTCACAAACTTTTTTAAATTCCTTTTTTCTTTTTCTCTTTTTTTTCTTTTTTTTTCGATTTTACTTTTAACTTTGAATTGTCTCCCCTGCCTTCAAAAAAATCTTACTCTAGCGACGTGACGTAATGGTCTTCTGCATAAATAGATTAATCCTGACCGTTGATCTAGTCACTACACTGCTTAAAAATGGACCACGTAAGCATCACGATCAGGTAGGAGATATACGTGGTCCAATCAAAATAGAACAGAGGGGAAAGAGGAAATTCCTTTCGCGCCACGATTGTGGTCCACTGGAAGTTTTTTTTTCCTTCCAAATTGTCTCTCTGTCTCCCTAAAGATGGAAGATCTAATCACGAAAAAACTATTTTATTTAAAAGAATTCCATTACGTTAAATTTGATTGTAGTTAACCTTAAATTGAACTAAATTAGGTCATCTCATCTTTTCAAGCCTAACTAATTAACTACGAAAATATATACGGCGAATTTTGTGACCTTCCAGTTTAAAGAATTTATACACTGTGACACGTTAACAAAAATAAAAGAATTTTCATGCTTTTTTTAATGGAAAATTTCTGATATTTAACTTCAAATCACGTGTAAGAGTGTTCTACGCCAACGTTGGGACAATTTTTGGAATGTGCATTTTTTTGGGATGTAGACTAAGTGTTTTTCTTCAGATTAAACCATTGCGCCTCGTTCATCGTCATAAACTGAGTACACGAGTTTTGACATCAACTTCTTGTGAATTGCTTGGTTAAAAGATTTGTAAGCTAGTTTCTGAATTGTTTCATACATCACCTTTGTCATTTGGAGTAAAATTATTGTAATCTTTCATATTGCTAAAAATCTTGTATTCTTCTCAAAACTGAAAAATGTTATTTCATATAGTAACAAATGATATCGATTATGGTCAATTATGAATTTCTTTGTGAAAGAATGTTTCACATCGGAAGTTGAGAGGAACTTTGAGTAATATATAAGGGATACGGGCCAATCCACTCACATTGCTAATTAGTTTTGAGTTGGAAGCCCATAGAACTTAACATGGTATCAGAGCCTGAACACACGTTGCCCATCTGAACTGAAATCTATCAGGCCCAAAAGTGACCCGATAATCTGACATGAAATCGGCACGACCCAAAATTAGTCAGGCCGATCTTACCCGAAATTAATCCTATAATAGGATATTGTCGAGATTAATGACTAGACGGGCCATTATCTCGAGGGGGCGTGTAAAGAATGTCCCACATCAAAAGTTGGGAAGGACTTTGAGTAGTATATAAGGGATATAGGTCAATTCACTCATTGCCAATTGGTTTTGAGTTAGAAACTCATAGAACTTAACATTCTTCTAACAAAATAAATTGTTTTAATATTTTTTGCAACGATCTTGAAAGGTATATAAATTAACTAGTTAGCTTAGTTAACTATATGGTTAAGTACCGAGTTACCGGTTTGAGATCTTGTTGAAGATTATCTATGGAAATATATAAAAAAAATACAGAATACTGTATTTGTTTTTTTCACTACTTGTCTAATAAATTAATACATTGATTTAGTGCAGAACTTGAGATTTGAATTGTGAGTACTATAAAACATCATTTAGAACTAGACCAAGAAACCAAAGATTCTCGCCTCTCAAAAAGATTGTGTTGAGAACTTTAATAGTTATATCGAGAGTATGGAGGCAGAGAGATACTATTAGCGCATAAACATTATGTATAATGAATTTTGATTTGAAATCTGTCTCCATTAAGTGGATTTGATAATACGCACGAGATCAGATAGATTTCACGCAACACCCAAAATAAATCTGATCCGTTTACCAGTAAAGCTGTAGTTAGTAGTTATGCATTCATGATTACCTAAATAATCCTGGAGGGAAATAACAAAATTAATTTTTTCTTTTTAAAGAGGCCTCACTAGTCACTACTATGAAGTAGAAAGTTAGAAAGGAAGCCGTACAGAGGACACGTAAGTGTCTTGGAATTAGGAGTTTTTATCCGTTAAAGGAACAAAAACAATATTTTCTATTTTTTTTAAAGAAGAGAAGAGAGAGAGAAAAAAGGCTTTGTGGTGAAGCAGTGGCCCAACCATTTACCTCTACGTTTTTCCTTTTGTTATATTCCGGCGAGTGGGTCCCTTCTTTCTACAAGGACTTCCCTATTCTCCACCGTACACGTGTTACAATCGTAGCTCTTATGGATTCCATTTGGATATTTAGTTACTGCTGTTGCAGCTTCTTGTCAAAAACTTTAGATCGAAGAAGTTAGGTCAAGTTGCCTCTTACTGTCAAGTCAACGATAACAAAGAATCGTTTGGTCTCAACTGTAAAATGGTAACTGCTGTTTGCTGCTTATAAGAAAAAATCTATTTTTTCTTTTTAAATATGATTAACCATTTATTAGTTACCGAATCGGTATTCCTCATTTGGAAAAAGTTGAAATGTGCGGTTGCACTTGCACATCTCAGATTCTCAGCTGATTATAAGAGAAACCATCTACTGTATTTTGGAAAAAAGTCTGTTTTACTACTATAAATAAACAATTTGTATTTGTCCCTAAAATATTTATTGCTAAATGGTAACAATTCATAGTTGAAATTATTAGCGATAAATTTACAAAAGAATACACTCAGTAATAAAAACATATCTGCAATTAATATTCTTTCGCTACTTCATCTCAAAATTATCGGAAACAATAATTGATCTGTAAATCCATACTTTTAAACAAACACATTTACTCTCCTTTTCAGTTACTATTACTCCCGTTCATATCTAGGCATGCACTACACTTTTCATCGGTTCGTTTCGAAAATTCCACCATTCATCTAGCGTGAGACCTTCTTCAATTAGCCATTTACATTGTTATAATATACAAATGAGATGAGGAAAAAGTAAATATAGAATTGTGAATAACTTCATCAGAAAATAGAATAAAATAAATTTTAAGAGTATTTCTGAAATCTCAAAACTCATTAAGAATACAAATGGCGCCTCCTTCGTGCACCCACCGATCCAACCAAAATCACTGTAATTGAATTGACCCCCAACACTGAAGCTCCTAGAATCATTGGTAAGTGACAAAATCATTCAGTTTCTGAATTTGGAATTTAGCGTGTTGAGTTCTCATGACCCTCCTATTATTATTATTATTGTATGATTTGATAAAGTTGGTATTATTTTAGTAGAAATCTCCAAAGTTCAGTGTGCATGGTGGCATGCACCTCGACCTAGGCCTACGGTACATCCATGGTGTTGTACTGACGTGGTCATTTCTTTTCATTTTTGCACCCCTTCTCGTTTAATTTTAGATTCATTGAACTTTCCAACTTAAATTTGAAATTTGAAATAAAACTAAAAAGTTAAGAAAAAAACAAATAACTAATTTACATTTATTACATCGTGACAACTAGTAGTGTTGGAAGGTCGAGAAGTTGTTTACTCTTTCGGATATACTTTACATTACACCTTTTGAATAACATACGAGGTGTTCTAAAAAAAAAAAAAAATTGATATGAGGTGTTTTCTTTTTGAATGGCCTAAGTTTACAAGATTGATATGAAATCGTGGTCTAAGTTTTCTTTTTTTTTTTCTTTTGGATTATATATACCATGGTCTAAGTTTACAAGATTGATATGAAATCGTAATTATGTAATTTGTGAAGGCTTATTATATACCTGATCGGAAGAGATTCGTCTAGGAATTTTCTGAAGTTTGAAGTCTCCTATATACACGTATACATAATTATATAAATACATGTACAAATACTAATTAGTACCGGATATCCAATAAATGTGTGTTAATTTTTTGTTTTGGTCGCAAGAAACATGGAAGAGCGAGAAGTACACGAGTAGCAGGAATTGAGAGACAAAGCGATCTCCTCTGTTTCTCTCTGCTTTAGCCGTTGTTGCGTCTGATCACATATATATGCGTGACTTAGCCGAATATGCTAACGAAAAACATAGGCTCCAAGTAATTATAGTGAACATACCAAGTCTAGACATTGAAACTTTATTAGCAATGAAGTTGAAATTTTTGTTTGTTTTAGACACTGGATTTTAACCTTATGGCTGATACGAGAAGCCATTGACAGAGAGACCTCCATCGACACAAATGGTCTGACCAGTTATATAAGAGGCTACAGGCATACATAGAAAAGCCACAAGCGAGGCCACTTCTTCAGGCTCCCCGAAACGCCCCAAGGGCTTTCTAGATATCACCGCCTTCTTGAACTCATCATCATACACCTAAAGTCAAAAGATCAGCAAAAGCAAGAAAGAAAGATGATCCTTGGAGGAAATGTAGTATAGTTATCTCACAGCTTCAGCCAGAGGAGTTGCAATGACTGCAGGAGCCACAGCATTAGCCTTAATGCCGTCGCTAGCCCACTCGCATGCCAAATTCCTTGCTAGCTGATTCATCGCCCCTATGTATTTAGTATTTACACATTAAGGCATCCATTGTTTCAAAAACCAATTTATGCGTTTGCGTTTACATTATTTCTTTTTTTCATTTCTGATTGAAACTCTTATTAAGGGTTTCAGACAGAGAAATGGTGTTGCTTTCTTTTTGAGCGGCATTATTCAATTCAATAATTAGAGTATTACCTTTTGTTGCACAGTAGATGGAGCCGATGCTAGCCGATACAACTCCAGCAACAGAGGACATGAACACGATGTTCCCACATCCTGAAGCCTTGAGCAGAGGATGTGCAAGCTGGCTCAGATGGAAAGCAGATTCTAAGTTGGTCGAAATATGGAACGAGAAATCCTCTGCTGTATATTCCACAGTTGGCTTTGTCCGAATCGCTCCCACATTGTTTATCTAGTAATCAAGATTATGTGAATCTGGTTTAGCTTTGAGATTTACGGTAAATGATAAAGATTAACTTACGAGGATATCGAGCTTTCCACCAAACAGTGAGGAAACAGTCTGCATTAGCTTCTCTCTGTCTGTTCTGGAAGATGCGTCAGAGACTGAGCCAGTGACTTGAAATCCCTTCTTTTGCCATTGGCTTAAACACTCGTTAAGCTGAGATTCGTCTCTGGCACAAGTATGTATTATTGCTCCAAATCCTGCAAGTTCCTCCACTACAGCATGCCTATTTCGATTGAAGAACCAGAGAGATTAAATAAAGTCTACAGTGATTTCAAGAAACATGGAAAGATTTGGTGCTGAAATTGGATTATATACGAACCCGATGCCTTTGGTTCCACCGGTTACAAGTGCCGTCTTGGCTCGAAGGCTCCATCTTTGGCTTTGCTCTGCTCCAGCCATTTCTCTCCTACGGCTAAAGATCTCTGATTGAAGAGAAAACGTGGAGCAAAGAAAAAGTTGATCGATCATCAATCATTGGAGATAAAAAGGTAAAGATGATGGGCCGGGTCCATCAGGAATATCTCAGATTCAGAGGACTCACCATCAACGAATCAAAAGCCCATATCATTACAACACAAAAGTCAAAAACGGAAAACAAATAAAAGGAATCTAATCATAAATTATTAAATTTAGTCAAAAGGAAACCCAAATTTTACTCACTATGATTCTATTCTCTCTGCTTCATAAGCTTCATTTTACTAGGACATAATGAAGTAATCGAAGTTCAACGAGGAAAACCAAACATAACTTATTGTTCATACATCATATAAATTGTTATTCTGGAAGTGTTTCTAAGTTTAAACCTCAGGCTTGTAGGAGAAGCCATTAACAGTGAAACCTCCATCAATACAAATGGTTTGTCCTGTTATATAAGAAGCTGCAGGGAGACAAAGAAAAGTAACCAACGACGCAACCTCACGCGGCTCACACGCACGGCCTAATGGGGTTCTTGAGAACATAGCCTCCGAAAAATTCTTGTCATCAAGATACTGAAACAGGTCCACATTTAATCCAAGATTCAGGTAAAAAAAAAGAAGATGAAGTAAAATGCTCAAAATCTGTATTTAGTTTACTTTTTTGACAAGAGAAGTTGCAGTGACCCAAGGAGCTACAGAGTTAGCCCTTATACCATCACTTGCCCATTCACATGCCAAGTTTCTTGCCAGTTGATTCATGGCTCCTACATGAAAAGAAGCTTAGATATGTATATACATAATTACACACACATTCACTAGTCATATCAAAACTGCGATATATGAACCTTTTGTTGCACCATATATGGAGGCGGTGCCAGAGACAATCCCTGATACCGAGGAAATGAATACGATATTCCCATATCCCGAGTCTTTAAGTAAAGGATGTGCCAATTGAGAGATATGGTAAGCGGATTCCAAATTGGTAGCCATCAAACTTGAGAAATCTTCAGCTGTACTTTCTAAAGTTGGCTTTAGTATGAACTTGCCAACATTGTTTATCTACATAGTGGTAAAAGCATTGACAATGATTAAGGCCTCGATTGTTTCAATCGCGAATTTTTCCATCTTGTTTCTATATTTGTACAAAGAGTTTTCACGACAAAAACATTTTCTCTTTTTATAAATTATTTTTGCAAATTGTAAATGCAAACGGAAGGTCAAACAGAATGATTTTTTTTTTATAAGAAGTTACTAACCATAAAAGCAAACACAAACAAAAACATCGAGACCTAAATGAGGCCATAAGCATGATTTAAAAAAAAAGTTTGAAGAAGACTTACTAGGATGTTGAGTTTGGAACCAAACAGAGAAGAAACAGTGTGCATCAATTGCTCTCTCTGAGGTCGAGAGGAAACATCACAAACTGAACCACTGACTTGAAACCCTTTTGTTTGCCATTCACTTAAGCATTCGTCAAGCGGAGTTTGGTCTCTATCACACGTGTGCACTCTTGCACCAAAACCAGCAAGTTCCTCCACTATTGCATACCTGAAACAAAGTCTCAAGCTTAAGCTTCTTGTTTCAAACTTGCTATATTCTTGCAAAAAGGAATAAAAAAAAACAGAGAATAAACTAGGAAACAGAGCACTCGGGAGGAAGAAGACGAACCCAATTCCCTTGGTTCCACCGGTTACAAGAGCAGTCATACCTTGAAGACTCCACCTGTTAGTATCCATTGTTGTGTGTGACACTTAGGCACTGTAGCCAAAGATATGATAATTTAGAGTGATAAGACTAATGGTTGGCGATGTGTCCGATATAAGACACATATGGTGAAACAATTGTTGGGAAAACTCTGTATCGTACGTAGAGAAAGAGACTGAACATAAACAAATGTTTTTAGTATTATCTTTGAAACGTACAAAAAAAAAACAATCAAAATCTATAATATAAAAATTCAAAACATCAATCTTTATGTCTTTTCCTTATTTTTATTCACAAAACTCACATAATCAAAATTTTGTAACCAATTTTCTACTATAATATGACCAATTAAACTATTCAACATCTCTTGTCATTACAAAATTTTAATTGTTATACAGTTTTTTAAATAGAAAACCCAAAAACATAAAAATTAATCTAAGTAAATAGCTTATTTTAAAACAAAATGTGGCCTTTTTATTTTTTATTTTGTTATGGCTTTGGGCAATTGCCCATTTTTTTAAGGTTGAGGCACACCTCTGAAATCAACGCATGTGCTTGGATTCTTGGGAATTTTCCTCCTCCTAGATTTGTATGTGAAAAACAAGACGAATGCATTGTGTGTGTGTGTTTTTTAATCACCAAGGTGAACACATTGTTCTGACTTCTGACCCAAAGTGTCTCTTTAGATTTGACGTCCCCTTATCATTTTATAAAGTATTTGACATTTGATGAATTTTTACGATGTGTTTTATTTTCTTTAACTGAAGAAAATATGGCTTTCTACTGTCGCTTTTTCAAGTAAAGTGAGGTATTTTTAGTGGGAACAAATAAGTATAAACGGCTGTCTCTTTTTTTACCCGGTGATTATATTTTCTAGCAGCTTCTGTGATTTTGGTTGGATTGTTGGGTGCACGAACTAGGCCCCACCTGATCCTCGTCATTTGCATTTTAATGAGTTTTGAGATCTCAATAATACTCACATTTAGCCGGTTGTTGAATTTACACATTTGTTAATTAGTTAAAGTGATGACATTTCTGAGATCAATTATTATTATTGTTTTCTATAGCCAATGGGTATAGATTCTTACTTGCACGTATATTTCCCGAAAAACCTTGTCTGGATCTATTTTATTGTATACTAAGCTAGTTTGGGAAGTTTACATCCATCTCCACAAGTTAGGCCCTACGACTTATCACGATCAGCTAAACTAAGACTTGAACAGTTCAACATTTTCTACTTCTTTGTTGTCCGAATATATTAGGTCTTTGTTACTAAGATTTACGACCCTTATACATGATGAAAAAAACAAAATTTAGCTGATGAAAAAGTCAAGTTTTGAACTTGCAGCTGATTGGTTCTCTGCTAATGGTTGAGCTTTTTTTTCTTTCCATGAAGCCTATATACGAGAGAAAAACTCAAACAAGCAACTTCACACGCACATAATAAGAATTAGCCTTTGATTTTCTTCCTTTTAATTGCCCATCAATGGCAATTACTTCCAAATCAATAGCTCTCTCCATAATCACCCAATTATGCCTCGTTTCTTGCGTGTTAAGTCAACAACAAGAGACCGAATTTCTTCACCACGGATTTTTCGAAGCCAATCTACTCAAGTACGGATCTTCCAAAATCCTCCCAAGTGGCATCTTGGAGCTAACAAATAGCTCAAGGAGACAAATGGGTCAAGCCTTCCATGGTTTCCCCATTCCCTTCAACAACACTAACTCATCAAACTTGCTTTCTTTCTCCACAAGTTTCGTTTTCTCAATCAACGCGCCAGGTCATGGCCTAACCTTTATGATCTCTCCGTCCATGGATTTCACCCGAGCCATGCCGAGCCAGTTTCTCGGTCTCTTCAACACTTCAAACAACGGAAACTCCACAAACCGAATTCTTGCGGTCGAGTTCGACACGGTGAAGTCAAACGAGTTTCTTGACATAGACGATAACCACGTGGGGATCGACGTGAACGGTTTGATCTCCGTTGAATCTGCACCAGCTGCGTTTTTCTCCAACCGGCAAAGCAAGAATATAAGCTTGAAGCTGACGAACAAGGACCCAATTCGGGCTTGGATCGAATACAATGGAGGGGAAATGCTTCTCAATGTCACATTGGCTCCTCTTGACACTTCTAAACCTAACTTTCCTCTTTTGTCAAGAAAGATGAATCTTTCTGAGATTTTCATGGAGAAGATGATGTATGTCGGATTTTCGGCATCCACGGGAAACATTACGAGTAATCATTATGTTATAGGATGGAGCTTTAGCAGACAAGGGAAAGCAAAAGACTTTGATCTCACTCTACTTCCCTCACTTTCAACCTCGTCTCCGTCTGATTTTGATGACTTTGATCCCAATTCAAGTCCTCCTCTGGATTCAGCAACCGTGAAGCCTAACCGCAGCAAACTGATCATAATCTGCACACTTGCAATCATGGTCTTTATGATTTGATCGAACCAAGACGCAAACGCATTGGTCTTATGATAAATGTATTACTTTCCTGATTTTATTAGAGATCAATGAATGGAACTCCTTATTGTAAAGTTTGATGAATCTGCGTAGTTGCATCTTTGGCAATATTTGATTTTATTAACATTGATTGTGTCTAAAAAGCCAGTTGTATCCCAGTTTAATGACATTGCCGGAGACTGACAACGTTTGGACTAGACTTTGATGGAACGATACAGACACTCGAGGCATGAGAGAAAAACGCATACAAATGGCTTACCGGAGTTAACGAGGTGATAAGGTCAAAAAAATTTACATATATGGTACGGACAAAGAAAATTGCTACTTTATAATCTAGAAATAATCCATACTCGAGTACAATTAGATTTCAACATGAATGGAACTGATATGTATTACTCTTTTTGTTATGTTAATGGCATTTGAAGTTTGAGAATGTCTCAAATAAATATGTTGTAAATTGTTTATAAAACGTATTATATCAATTTTATTTTTGATTATTGATTTAATATCTTCATTTTTTTGTAAATTATATATTTTTTTTTTGTTAGTTTTGTTAACATTTATGAATCTTTGCAACAAAAAAAAAAAATCTGAAAGAAAAAGGTTTCGATGGCGCAGATGATGGCAC
>OVAY01000606.1:0-50762 GCA_900406395.1 Kernera saxatilis
TTAAAATATCACAACTTTTAAAATCCATAAACTCTACACAAATCCATCTCCAATACCTGTGGATGCAAACCGGCTAAATAGAGAGTCCCAATTGTTGAAAAACAAATAAAAACAAATATGATGTCGTTGGCGATGGATATAATGGTTAAACCGATTTTAATTCAATCTATATGTTTTTGCATATTTTTATGCGATTATATATTATTTATGTAGTGTCCTTAATTATCATCAAAATCAAAACACCAAAAAACTTTGTTTTCCAAAAAAAACATCACAATTTCTTATTTTATAAATGTTATGTATTATTGAGATATTTTGAAAGAAAAAACAAAAAGCGGTATTTTTTTTTTTTTTTTCACTAAATTTTTATTAAATTTCACATTGAATATTACAAAAGCCGGAAATCTCCGGAAACAAAGCCGGAAAAAACGAGATTTTCCGGAAAGTATACACTTCACTTAGAGAATTTTCTAACTGTTGGAAAGGCTAAACCAAACTGCAAGTCGAAAAAACAATTAACGACAAACGAATCTTCCTATAGCGAATAATCACAACATATGCGTTTTTAGGCTTCCAATCCAGCAAGATGGATTCAAGACAAAAATGTCTAAATCCTCACACTTCTCCCGGAAACGACGATGTCGAAAGAACCACGACTTTTAAACGTTTCGGTAGAAACTTTTAAATTGAGCAGATCTCGATCAGATCTTTTGAGTAGAGACAAGGAGCGATCACAAATCCAACTGGGTTACACCGAACTCACACAAGTACGACAAGAGATCGAACCAGAGAGACACTAAGCCAAAATCCAGCAGAAAAAGAAAAACTACAGACAGAAGTACAAACTCCACTACAAAGCAGCCTAAACGAAAACCCTACTAATATTATCGATATATTAAAACATGAGGCCTCGCTATTATTGGGCTTCAAAATGAAAAACAGCCCAAAATTATAATTGAACCCAGATGAAGGATTACTTAGCATTATAGATAGACACATGACGCCATCATCAGTAAGCGATGAAAAATCGCATTAATTAAATATAATACTAATTACTCCAAGGCAAGGCCACGTGTCAAACCTTTCTTCCATACGAAGGAAAGAGCCCACCACTCCAAAGCAGCACGAAGAGCACGATGACGTAAGCAGCTAAAAAGATTTTCCGGCGAGACTTAACATCACTATGTTTATCCGGTGTCACTTCCTTATAATATGAACGATAAGGCTTATGAAATCCAAACTCTGAAACATCCACCGTTTCTTCGTAATGAAGAAAGCTAGTTGTGTCGGAAGAAACTTGACAAACTTATTAGAAACTACGCCAAAGAACAGCGACGTCATAGGGCCAAAGAACGGCGACGTCATAGCGCCAAAGAACGGCGACATCATAGCGCCAAAGAACGGCGACATCATAGTGCTAAAAAATAGCGAGGGCAAAGCGTCAAAGAACAGCGGGGCAAAACCGGAATACACCGGTAACTATAGAACTCACTGAATAAACCGGACGGCAAGATTGAAACAGCAAAGCCGGATCACGTCCGGGCACAAAAACCGACAAACAAACCGGACGGCAACAGAGGAAAGAATTGCACATCCGGAGAGAGGGTCTATCCGTGAGCTGCACCTCCCCCAGGGGATTAGTCTGAGCCCCTCCATAGACGTGAGATTTACCCCTGAGTTATTAAAAAAAAATAAAAAAAATAAAAAAAAAAAAACCAAACAAAAGAAAGAATTTTCCTCCTCTCTGAAAAATTGTAGAGAGAGAAGAGAGAGAGAAAATTTTTCGGCAAAAAAAGTGGTATTTTCTTAAGAATACTCCTATTATAAAAAACCAAATGTTTGAATTTTACTCATATAGTTGTATCGGCGAACATAAAATTTGTATTCCAATATTGTGTATAGTTGGACGTCCCATTTGCCATACAAATCAAACATAGTATTTTGCATTTTTGAAATTTTATTTTATGCTAGCACCATTCAAAAACAAATTTAACATTTCTTTTTTAATGTATAACCAAAATACTGTCGGGAGATCGGCCTAGAACAATCAACAACAACTAAGATCTACCGAGATTTTGAATCGAAAGCCACAAGAAAGTTTATAGATATTTGTGCATATCTTAATTATTAATAATTTCTTTTTGTTTGTGAAATTTTATAGATAATAAAAACTAAAATCTTGATAAAATAGAAATCCAACAATATTTACATGAATGTGTGAACTACTATTATTATTATTTTTTTATGATAAATAAGTTAAATAACAATAGCGATGATGAAAAAGAAAATAATAACATAGCGGTGATAATGTTTTTTTTTTTTATAAAAAAAAATTACTCATTTTGCGAAACCCTCGTATATTTGTTTACAAAATTTATTTGGACTAAACTTAGAATTTTTGGGTCGGGTTACCCAACTTTTTTCATACCTAACCCGAATTATCCGAACTTTTTGGATAAAAATAATAAAAATTATACGTTTGGGTAAAATTCGGGTAAAGATAGTTATATGGATACCCGAATTACCCGTTTATAAAACCAAATTTTCTAAATTTCTATAATTATTTATTAAAAATTTTAAAATCACTCATCATTAACTATCTAATTTTTTTCTTAAACTATCTAAATTTTTAAAAACTTAGCAAAAATTTCTAATATTATATAAAATTATTTTAATTATCGTTAGAAATATAAATTTTATCACCGAATTATCTGTTTGAGTATTGATTTTAACTATCCGACCCTCCCCTTACCCGCGATTACCCAACTTTTTATTTGCAATTCTCCGTTTGGATAATAATTTTCGATACTTTAACTACCCTTATTCGATACCTATCTGCAATTACCCGATCTTATATCCATAAATTCTAGAGAAAATTACATAGTAGCACACTTTTTCTAAAACTACTTACAGTATGACACACTTCCTAGATATATGACACTTTCTATAAGGTTATTTACTCTTCTAACCCCAACTAAACTTATCCATCTAGTTACTCTTTCAATCAAACTTCACTCTCAGCCTAACATTTTCCTACGAGAACAATTTCTTCTTATACTCTCTCCTCTACTTCTTTCTTTTTCTGTATCTTTGATGTTTGTTAGCTTCTATGCGTCTCCACTCCGCCGGTAACGAACTGAAGCCGTAATTGTGGTTGTAGCCAAATTTTTCTTTGTTGGTTAAATCTTCCCTCACGTTTCTTTGCTCGGAGCTGGAGACCTCAAAGATCGTGAAGCTGAAGCGATAGATTCTGCTCATTCCTCTCTTGTGCAGGTATGCTTCATTCTCCGGCAGAGATTTCGGAAATCGATGATGGTCGTTCTTGTAGCCGCATCTTCTCTCATACCTTTCTATTGTATGTATGGTTTCTCTTCAATCCAATCTGGTTATTTTGGTCGATTCTTTTCTTTGTTATGTTTTAATCGTCAAATGATTTTTATTTTTCGATTGGGTTTTACAGACAATTAAAATTAGTAGATCTAATTATGAAACTTTTAATTCGATTTATTCTCGCTTTGAGAAGACCGTTTCAGATTTGGTTAGGAAATCTTTGTCAAATATCATTTCGTTCGTTCAAAAATAATCTACCGAGCACTGAAACGGGATACCCATAGAGGTCAAGGCAAGGAAATTTTTGATTTTCTGTTTTTTTTAGTGTGTTTTGTTTATGTTGCTCGTTGGTTTAACTTGAAATGTCCACCACGACAAATTATTTGGATGATAAATTATGGATTATGTGATATGGATAACATTTTGGATATGATAGATTGTGCATGGTGGAGGATCATATATGAATGAAGTGGCATGGATGGTTGTGTGAACAATCATACTTGTTGCACCTACCAAAACACTTTTGTCTTGAGTAATAACAAGCTTTTTTGCCTTTATTGTTTTGTATGGATGAGCAAAGAAATCTTTGATTTATGTTTTTAAGTGTGTTTTGTTTATGTTGCTCGTATGGTTTAACTTGAAGTGTCCACCCAAGATAATTATTTTGGATGATGGGTTATGGATGCGTTATATGGATAACATTTAGATATGATGGATTATATATGATGGATGATTATATATGGATAGTGTGGCGTGGATAGTTGTCTATGAACAATCAGACTTGTTGCACCTACTAACAAACACTTTTGTGGATAGAAGCGTTCAATCTCATTCAAATTTAATAAAAAAATATCCAAACTAGTATAACCACATGGATTGCATTACTTGGACAATTAGTAATGGATAACATAGAGAGAATACATGTGTAATTAATCGAGCCAAACCCGAACCAATTTGGATCGATTTAGCTTTCAAGAAACCAAAAGAGGATCCAACCAAGATTTCAACGCATGAGATGTCAAACCAATTTTTTTTAATCAAGTGAAATATGTTATGATCATTTTGTACTATCTAATCTGCATTGTCCATTATGCATCGTCCATTATGCATTGTCCATTTAGCATTGTCCATATGGATAACAAAATTTGGATCATACAAGTGAACGAGTAAGAGTGTTTCAAAGTGAAGATTTTGGTCATTCTTGGAATGTCTAACACAAACGTAATGTAAAATAAAAAGACTAACAACAAACAAATGAACTAATAATAGTCAAGGATGATCAAAATTTATCTACAATGGATAGTCATTATAAAGGTGGATAGATTATCGTGGACATACTTTGTTCACATATAAAATGATAACTTATCACCATAATTTTATCCATGATAAAATATATTTCGAAATCAATTTCGATTTTATCTCTTATGGTGCCCATTTATATGCGAACATGGTGTCAATTTAGATGCGAATATGGTGTTCATTTATCAACTAGTTAACCATTTTGTATTGTCCATACAATTCTGACCATACTGTATTGTCCATACAATTCTGACCATACTGTATTGTCCATACAATTCTGACCATACTGTATTGTCCATACAATTATGACTATATTGTATTGTCCATATGGATAGTGTCCTTTGTAAATAGCTTACAATGAGACTTCTTTGTATAACTCCTTGTCAAAATCTCAAATTTTCATCGACCATGAACCACAATCGATCCAAAAACACCTCTGAGCATTCCACAAATTAGTTCGCATATGACTAAATGGACAATATCTTTTGTATCCATTTTATCACATATACTATCCATTTTTATTTGAACATTTGGTAACTAGTAAGTGGACCGCTGACATGTACACATGTTTTGATGTATATCTAACATCCACGTATAAGTTTTTTTGTGTCCACAAGATTTCATCCAAACATGTTAAAAATATAGTAAAATGGATATCAAACTATAAAAAAAAAAAAAAGTTATAATTAAAAATGTATTAGAAACTATTTTATGTAAAGCATAAAAATAGAAAATTAAAAAACAAATAAAGTTGAGATACTAATAAATGAGAAAAGCTTAAAATAGAGAAATAGTCAAATAAGATAAGAAATCTACGCCACTACAACACATCTCCTTTTGTTGAATTACAGCCACACGATCGTCTCCTTCTTTTTATAATCCAACGCTCACAATCAAATTATTCTAACTAAAGCTAAATGGATTTTGCTCCACTCAAGTATGCTCAAGGGCAATTTCGTATTGATGAAAGTCACACAGTTGCAAAAGTGCCTCAATTTCCTAATGTGTGTCTCTATGTAAAATCTTTTCTGAAAGTGTCCCATAGTGTAATCGTCCCTAAATTCTATGTCTAATTTGGACTCCGTATCACTTGGCTATACAGATTTGAACGTGGATAAACAAAAAAAGAAAAAAATATATTTTTTGGGCTGTTCACCGCGTTTTGCGTGCGCCGAAGCATGACTTATCTGCTTTGGACAAGTAAAGTAAAACCCATAAAAATCTCACAATTCCCCACTTAGTAAATCCACGTGTCATATTTACATATGACGTGACCATCCATTTGATCGTAGCCGTTCAATGTAAAAATATCTAAAGCCATGTGTGGATAATATATGCCATGTTCCGGAACGTTCTTGAGAGGAGATATTTTTGGAGACGCGAAAACTTCTAGAACTTCTTTTGTAAGAATCTTCTTCTATATAACCGCCTTTGAATTCACCTCTTTTTTTATTTAAACCCCCACAAACCTTACCATTTATTAATCTCTTGTGAAGTGTAATACGTTAAGATTATATAACTTATGGAAGGTGGCATTAAGCAAATGTCTCCGTCGTATTACGAAATCCTCGGCGTCTCCGGTAATTCTTCGGCGGAGCAGATACGTCGGGCGTATCGCAAACTGGCTATGGTGAGTCATCGTTGCTTCTTGTTGTCGAAACTTTGAAAATTTTCATAGAGGAAAGAAGAAAAACAGAGGAATGTGTTCTGACATTTTGGGTTGTTTTTTTTTTTTCTCTCTTTTCGTCTCTGGTGAAGAGATGGCATCCTGATCGGTGGACGAAAGATCCTTTTCGAAGTGGGGAAGCAAAACGAAAATTCCAGCAGATTCAAGAAGCTTATTCAGGTACGGATCTGTTCAGACTCTGTTTTGAGGTTTTGTTGTTGTTGTTGTTGTTGTTGTCTGAGGCTGACATTGTTGCTGGAAACAACTTGTGATGTTTAGTGTTGTCGGATCAGAGGAAACGAAGCTTGTACGATGTTGGACTTTATGATACTGAAGAAGATGAGGTATGGATACTTCAATTGCGATTTACAGATGTTTATTGTTTGATCACAATTCGCTGATTTGTTTTCGTTTTCTTATGAAAGGGATACTTTGATTTTTTTGAGGAGATGGCTTCACTCATGGCTCAGACCAGAAGAGAGGTAAAGCTCAAAAAATTTTAACCTAAATTTACTCTGTATTTCTTTCTTTCTTCGCACACACGCTAACGGTGTTGAAAATGGTCGCGTGCAGGAAAAGCAATACACTTTGGAGGAGTTGCAGACGATGGTCAATGATATGGTCTGTGAGTTCCAATCAGAACCATTGTTCCAGAACCAATCAATGGAAATGAAATTCGACTTGAACCAACCGGTAGATTGGCCTACACAGATGTCTCTACCGGTTTCAAGCTTCGAGTTCTATCCTCAGAGCAGCTACTGAAACTAGATTGACACACACAATCTGAATCTCACAGAGTAGTGATTGAAGAATCAGTGCCCTGGTTTTTAGCTGCTCGATACTCTGGCCTCAAAATCTCACCACTTCTGCGACAGCCGATGGTTTTTTACCTGCGGGACAAGAAACAGAATCTGTTCTAGGTTTTTTCACGTTTCGCTGTTGTTGTCGACAAGTAGCCCTGGAAATTTTGTCAGGTCTGTGAATAATGCTCGTTTGAAAAAAGCATAGGTTTTGTAATTGCGTTTTTCTAATGCTTCTGTAATGTTAGAACTTGCTTTCATCGACAAAAAAACCAATGGCATTTGGAAAATCTTTAAACCAAAAAGTAAACAAGAAAATAAAGGCATATCATAGGTAGCCCAAGCCTTCGTCTTAGGCTCGTATTAATTTTAGTATACAATTTTGATCTGGGCTCAAGCCTTATTTCAGCCCATTAAGTCGGTCGGTACGTATCAGCTCAACTTTGGAATATATTCCCGCGAAAATATACGGAAAAGTTGGATACGGTAGAGGTAATTTTCAAAAATATTATATTTTAATTTGTTTTTTTTTAAAATATCATAATATTTTTTTTTTAAATAGCACCATCACTAGTTTTAGTTTCTAAAAAAATTATAAAATTTAAATTAGATTTTAAATCCTCAAACTAAACTTTTTTTTAGAGAGATCCTCAAACTAAACTTTAAAATTAAATTTTAAATCTAAATTAGTGAACTCAAATTCAAAATAATTAAATTTTAAAATTTTTAATATTGTTTTTAGTTTTATAATATTTTTAGAAACAAAAAAGTAATGGTGAAATTTTTGAAAAAAAGAAAAAAAATTACAGTATGTTTGGAAATTTTTGTTTAAAATATTGTATTTTATAGAATTTTTCTAATTTTGTATCCGAATGCTTGAAACAAAAAATAATGTAACTTAAGAATTGGTTCGTAGTAAATTTATGGACCAATTTAGAGAACGTAGTCGGTGGGGGTAAGCATACAAGAACATAAAACATATGACATCATTTATTAATCAAGTCAATATATTTTTTATTTTTTTTGTGACATAATATATTCTCTTTTAGACTTTTAGCAAGAAAAAAAAAATCCAATTTCTTTGGTCGTTAGAAAAATAATTATTTATGCTCACTGCATGTGCAATTGCTACCAAAAGAAACAATTTCGGGAATACAGTATGTAGGCGCTGTCCAATAGTCTTTCCCGAATTATTCGTCAATTATACCAAACCATCTCGTTTCGTTCTCTCTCCAATACAATAAAGAATTTTTGGTTTTAATACAATTAAGAATTATCTTCTGCATCCTACTATTTCTGAATTTAACAGCATGACGACGTCAATTTCGTTTTTTTTTCATGGGTGAATCCTAATTTATCTATTGTCATTATATGAGATATATAAGAAACTGAGAAATCAATATTGGCCTCGATGGATTGATGAGGAGGAACCACTAAGAGACTATTAGGTATACTAATTCAATGCATTCGTCGACCAACACTAAAAGATAAGATTATTTTTCTAATCGCCTACTTTTCATAATTTTATCAGAAAAAGCGACCTGTTCACGCTTTAGCAACAATATTTATACACTACACAGTCATACATAATACGCTTTTAACTTTTAAACCAGATTACGATCAATCATTGTGTCATCAATTCAAACCTTTGGTAACAAATAATTGGAAACCTATGGGCTTTAGGTGTACATATTAAACAGTATAATTTATTTTTTGGTGGACGACGGTGGATAATAAGCTAATAATTCCACTAGATTTAATTATATTTCGAGCTAGCTATTAATACGATTATACGAATATGGTCCATGTGGGACCCTTAATTCAAGCTCCAACTCACATGTAAAAGCCGACGGTTTCACAATCGAATGTATTCTCTTTTTTTTTCTTGCGTAGTGTAAAGTATATTATAATTATAACATTATTTATCTTCTATCAATTAAAAAGAAAACCAAAATTTAGCAGAAATATACAGTCTTGAAGAAGTATATCAGTCTCATGCATCCTCTTACCAAACAAGACCACCTTCATCAAATTTATATCTCGTCAAAGCAAGAGAATCTCACCAAAAAAATATCTCTTTATTCGAATCTTAAACCAATTCTCAACATGCCGGAGAAAACTCGCCGTTCTAAATCTCTCGCCGTCATTTTCCTTACGGCGATCGCGTTTCCGATGATGATCAACGCATCAGATTCTCCCGCCGTTAGAAAACTCGAAGAGGAGCCAATAAAATGCACACCTTGTCTCCAGAGCCCTCCTCCTCCATCACCTCCACCGCCTTCTCCTTATTGTCCTCCACCACCACCGCCTCCTTCGCCGCCGAAGAAGTCTTACTGTCCTCCGCCTCCGTCGACTTACATATACATGACGGGTCCACCCGGACAGTTGTATCCCGTTGACCAACAGTTTGGAGAGGCTGCTGAAAAAAGCTTCACGGTGGTGAAGATCTCTGGTCTGATCGCGTTTGGAGTAATGGGTTTCTTGATGAACATGACTTGATGATTTTTGTTGTTGTTTCTTCTTTAATCGTTTCATAGATTCGTTTACTTTAACGGATATGGGTATATGTTCAACACAACTCTTTAGTTCTTGTCCGAGAAATTACCGATTGTGGATTATTATTATTATTTAGTTTTTTTTTTTAAGTTATGATCGATTATGTCTCATCATATATCGTTGTACCAAAAATTTATAACGAATATGATTATTAAATTATTTTTAGTGTTTACCAAAAATCAACTTAATTTTGATTGATTCCCGAGCTGGAATGGTTGCAGAATGATTTTAAAATTTTCTTTAAATAAAAGTTACAAACTTGCAATAGTAATTTCTTTGTTAAGCTAGGAGCACAATAAAGATAATTATTACGTCGCGAATTTTCGGATGAAAAAAATTATAAAAAGGTATTTACATTGATAAAGAGTTCAGAAAAAAGCCAAAAGATTTTTTGTTGTCGACGTCAAGAACTCAAACTACATAACTAGAAGCTAAAAAAAGTATAACAAGGGGAGGTTCATGAAATAAATAAATGAGTGTTTTAGTAAAATAATTAGAGTCATATTTGCCATGAAAGAGCGAGAGAGACAGAGGCGAAGGATACTTCCATTTGGAGAAACGTTAGATCCGAAGAACCGACCTTGACATGATATGTACACTATTGGATTATGGAATTGCTTAATTATATTGATATGAGAGGCACTCGTTATATACACAGAGAGTACAAAGAGAAGGGAAAAGACAATATATACAGGAATAAATACTCCTAAACATAAGCAATTATGTACTGGCTGAGATATATACTTTCTATATTCCTACACACCCCCTCAAGACGGACGGCGGTTCCAAAGTCCGATCTTGACACTCAGTGATTCGAATCTAGTTCTTGGGAGTGGTTTGGTAAGGGCATCCGCTAGTTGATCATCTGTGGAGACGTGAGACACTCGTAGTTCCCCGGATTGGATGAATTGTCGAACAAAGTGATAATCCAAGGCGATATGTTTCATTCTCGAGTGGAATACCGGATTTGCAGCGAGATACGTGGCTCCCACGTTGTCACAATATAGAACTGGTTTTGTGAGGTTCGACACACCTAGTTCGGAGAGAAGAGACTTAATCCAACATATTTCGGAAGTCGTGGCGGCAAGGGATCTATACTCTGCTTCAGTAGAAGAACGAGCGACTCCGGTTTGTTTCTTTGAGGACCATGCTATTGGGTGACGTCCAAGATATACGAGATACGCGCTTGTGGAGGTGTAGTCATCTTTGTTTCCAGCCCAATCGGCATCTGTGAACGCATGAAGCATCAGTTTGTTGTTCGCATGAAACATAACTCCTTTCATCATTGTACCTGCAAGATAACGTAAAATGCGTTTCACAGCATTCCAATGGTCTATTGTTGGATGATGCATAAATTGAGATAATTTGTTAACGGGAAAAGAAATATCTGGTCTTGTGAGTGATAGGTATTGGAGGCTTCCGACAACGGCGCGATATTCGGTGGCATCATCTAGGGCGGTGCCCGAGTGAAGCGTGAGGGTGGTGTTTGGACACATCGGCGTTGAGACGGGTTTGCAATCTTCCATTTTGGTCTTGTGTAGCAAATCTGCAATATAACGAGTCTGAGTTAAGTGAAGACCTTCCTTAGTTCTAGTGACTTCCATGCCAAGAAAAAAAGATAAATCATCCAAATCTTTAAGAGAAAAACGTGTAGAGAGAGCATTAATAAAGGCCGTAATGTGTGATGGATTATTTCCTGTAATAATTAAATCATCAACATAAACTAACATATAAATGAGAACTCCCTGTTTATTGTAGATGAATAATGAGGCGTCGGCCAGAGAATTGTGGAAGCCCGATTGTAGAAGAAAATTGCGTAGCTCATTGTACCAAGCTCTCGGAGCTTGTTTGAGGCCATATATGGCTTTGAGCAGCTTACAAACGGCATTGGGATTGTTCTTATCGCTGAATCCAGGCGGTTGAGCCATGTAAACTTCATCGTGAAGCGTCCCTTGAAGGAAGGCATTGTTCACGTCAAGCTGGCGGAGTGGCCAATTGTTTGTAACTGCAATGCTGAGAACTGTTCGGATTGTGGCTGGCTTGACAACAGGTCTGAACGTATCATGATAATCAATGCCGGGACGTTGTCCAAATCCTTTGGCTACAAGGCGTGCTTTGTACCTTGCGATTGTACCATCGGGATGTCGCTTGATTGTAAAAATCCACATGCAACCTATAACATTGATAGCTTTAGTTAAATTAACAAGATCCCATGTTCTATGTCCTGTTTGTGAATTGAATTCGTCACTCATTGCTTCGCGCCAGTGGGGAGATTTTAGAGCTTGAGCAACCGTCGACGGAGGTCGCTCTTCGGCTTGAGATATAGTCGTATGGAGATTCAATTTCTGTATGGGTTTTCTAGGACGAGTGCTCTGACGAGTTGGTAAGACAGCGGCTGGTGGTGGCACAGAGTCAGCCACGGGAGCTGTAGAAGTGGAGGGATTTGGAGAGTTTGTGTCCTCCGAGTTTGAGATTGATGGAACAGGCTCCTCAACTGGTGGAGAATCAGCCGGAGTAATGTTTGGAGGTTCATTCGGCAGAAGAGGAACAGAGGCTGAAGAAGGAGGAGAAAGACGCGGTAAAACCGTAATGACCGGAGGAGTAGAAGTTTGTAAAATCGAGTTTTCATCAGCCTCAGGTGGAGAGGATTTGATGGAGAATGGAAACACACTCTCGTGAAAGACAACATGTCTAGATGTGTATATCCTAGATGTTTCACGATCAAGACAGAAATAGGCGCTTTGCGTTATGGAATATCCTAAAAAGACTCATGGTGTCGATCTCGCATCCAGTTTGTGAGATGCATATGGACGAATCCATGGAAAGCATAAGCAACCAAAAATTCGAAGTTTTTCAAAATTCGGAGAATGACCGTGAAGTTTTTGAAAAGGATTGTTGAAATCTAAAACCGGTGTAGGCATTCTATTAATCAAATAGACTGCTGTTGCAAACGCATAAGTCCAAAACGACTTTGGTATAGACGCATGAGATAGAAGGGATAAACCCGTTTCTACTATATGTCGATGCCGACGTTCGGCTATACCATTATGTTCCGGCGTGTGAGGTGGACTTGTCATATGGGAAATCCCACGAGTTGCAAGAAAACCGGCTAAACCAATATATTCACCCCCATTATCGGTGTAAAGGGTTATAAGCTTGGTTTGAAATCGATTTTCAACCAATGCTTTGAACCGAGTGAAGACATCAAAAACTTGAGATTTTTGTTTTAAAGGATACAACCATGTGTATCGAGTATAGTGATCAACAAAAATCACATAATATTTAAAACCATCTATTGAAATCATTGGTGAAGTCCACACATCAGAAAAAACAATATCAAGAGGATGTGTGGATTGAAGAGTAGAATTTTTAAAAGGCAACTTGTGCATCTTATTAATTGAGCAAGCAGAACATGGCTGAGCCATTAAAGCATTTGAAACAGTAGGTAAATGAAATTGAGAAACTAATTTCTGAAGAATTGAAAAGGCAGGGTGACCCAACCGAGAATGCCAATCTGACAGTGAAGTCTTCACAGCAGAAGCAATAGCAAGAGAAGGAGGTTTTGAGGATGAGATTTTCGGCCATTGGTAGGTGCCATCCTTAGGCTTGCCCTCGAGACGAAGTGCTCCCGTTTGCAAGTCTCTCACCTGAAAGTATGTCGGAGTAAACGTGACAGCAACGCCATTAGTTGAACATAACTGAAAGACCGAGATTAAGTTCTTTTCAAGAGATGGAACACATAAAACATTGTTGAGAAAAAAAGGGCGAGTATAAGACGGTAAAGAGAGAGATCCAGAGTGAGAGATTTGCAAACCAGAACCATCACCAAGGAGTACATCATCTCCTCCACTGTAGGGATTATGCAAGGAGAGATTAGCTAAGTTGGAGGTCATATGATGAGACGCTCCATAATCCACCAGCCATGTTGACGAATCTGACATCATCGCATGGTTGGCACTTGGTTGCCATGGTTGATGTTGAGGAGGTGGTTGCCAGGTGGGAGTGGAGCGAGGCTGAAACGGCACAGTTTGAGAGCTGTTCTGATTTTTAACAATGCGAAACTCAGGACAATACTTAGCACTATGCCCTTGAGTCCCGCATGCTTGGCAACGGCCTAAGTATGGCTTGGAGAATCGTGTATGATTATTGTTGTTGCTGGAGCGAGACTGATTCGAATTGTTGTTGTTGTTTTTCCATGGTTGACGTGAGCGAGAATCAACAGCATTGGCAACGATCGGAGTGACAACAGAGGATTCTGAGCAGAGTATCATGGCCTCTCGATTAAGAAGACGTTCGTGAAGTTCAGAGTAGGAGATTGGTGTGTCCTTCCCATTAATGGCATCGATCTCAGGCTTGTAGTCCTCACTGAGACCAGCAAGAATCTGCTCCGTTAGATCTTCTGGATCCATCGGTTTGCCCAGAAGAGCTAGATCGTCCGCTTTTGATTTAATGGAGCGTAGATACTCACTGATTTTCTTCGTCTCTTTGACGCATTGCTTGATCTGGAATTTTAATTGACGGATGTGACCACGAGTGGGGTTGCCAAATGTAGAAGCCAAGGTATCCCAAACTTCTTTGGCAGTGGTTGCACTGGAGACAACAGATTGCACAGGAAGTGAGATAGCCCCAATGAGGGAGCTATAGAGAAGCCGATCTTGGCGACGCCACGGTACATAGGCTGGATTCGGAGATGAAACACTATCGAGCATCACTGTCTGGGGTGGGACAGAGTTGGTGTCCTCGATAAAGTGCTGGAATTCATGTCCCTCCAGGAGAGCACGAACCTGTCTGCTCCACATCAGATAGTTTAGATCTGTTAGTTTGGTCACACTCGACATGTTGACGGACAACAGAGTGCTTTGAGGATCTTGTGTGTTGAAGACAGAAGTCCTTTCAACCGTTGAATCAGACATGGCGAGAGAAAAAGAGAGTTGAAAGAGACGGAGACAAAGGATAGAGAAGGAGAATTGCAAGAAATTGAAAATAAAAAAAAAAATAAAACAAAAACAAAGAAGAAGACGAAGACTAGAGGCGGCGGAAGAGAGAGAAGAAAAAGAATAGGTTAAACCCTATTGAGCTCTGATACCATATTGGATTATGGAATTGCTTAATTATATTGATATGAGAGGCACTCGTTATATACACAGAGAGTACAAAGAGAAGGGGAAAGACAATATATACAGGAATAAATACTTCTAAACATAAGTAATTATGTACTGGCTGAGATATATACTTTCTATATTCCTACATACACCGCTAATCTTCGCCAGAAATTTTCATTTCATATTTCAAATTGTGAATCTATAATAATTTTACGAATGCATGTATTTATTATAACCTAGACATTTTATTCTAAACCTATGTCCAAAATCTGTAAGAAATTATGGGGGTTTTTTATATAAAAAAGTATCATTTCAAACGTCTATAATAGTGTGAAGAAGAACTAATAGAAAATTATAGGTAGAATGATTCAGTCACTCGCTTAAATCTACTTGACAAATATTCATACGAAATTGTTACTAAACAAAAGAAATTGCATGTTTTGATTAGATAATTACAAAATTGTGAACTAATTAGAAAATTATTATTCTGCATATTTATGGTCTATTGTGTAGAGTGTCTAGTTTCATTGCGGTCCGTAAGTTGTCGTTTTCATTAATAAAGTAAAATTTATTTTCACAAATTGTCATTTTCATTTATTTTAGTTTGGAAAATGTCATTACTTTTTGTAGTTACTTTTTTTATAACAGCTTTTTCACTCACCCTGCAAACAAAAAAAGAAGATAAATTAATCATTTTCAAGTATAACATCATTAACAGTGTATTTAATAAAATTAAACCAATTTCATTTGGATTGGTTTAACTAATTATACTTACACCTATACTTGTTAGAAACATTTATCTTTTAGAATTATCGTATTGATCAACATACTATTATGACATAAAAGCTAATTAATTAGAATCACCGATATAGTTTAAGTAGCATATACGAATTAATTTGACTCAAGACATCTAAACCTAAGTTTATTATTTTGTGTCTATTATCCCCCTCCCACCCCATCTCTCCTTTACTTTTTTTTATATAACTTTTTAAGAGAATAAATAAAAAGGATGGAAGAAAAAAACCAAGAATCAATTCATTAGCCTCCCTATTTTAGTTTTCTTTAGTTTCCAAAGGGCGTTACATTGTATGATTTGATAAGGTGGGAAATAATAGAGCAAATCACAGCCTGGGCTTAATTAAAAGCTTTTATCATCTAGCTAGCTAGTGATTGCATTAGAAGTTCCCTTCTCTATATACTCACATGGATATGATATATATGACGTGGCTTTTTTCATGCCGCGTGTAAGAATATTCTCTAAGTGGTCCTCTAATAACAAAAAGGATAACCATTTGGTAACTCTTCAAGATAGCTACCACATGATACTAATTAGTAGTCATTTTTTTTTGTTATTAACCACCATAGACTATGAATTTAAACCAAATTTTTAGTTTGTCTTAATATAATAATATGTGATAAACTTAACCCTTTAAAATCCCTCTATTTATTGCCTTTCACAACCTGTGCTTTCTCTGACCTGGATGTCAAAACAAAAAATTATTTTAAATGTCTCATTATTATATTTAAGCCACAAAACATTTCATATGAAAAATATATTAACATGATTTTTAAAATCACGTAAATATATCCATTAACGTTTCAATTTGTGATATATGACTAGATGGGTGGAGAAAGATACAATAACTGACTTCCAGTCTAGTTAACAAAACCTTTTGTTTAATACAAGTTATATTAAGTTGACCAAAATAAAAAAATACAACCACTGGCTGCCCGAACTGCACCATTGGTAAAAACATCAATATAACGGTAAATTGTAGACTACAATTTTAACAACAAAATAAAATTATTTTATTTTCTTCATTTCTTGATAGGGGAAACTAGTCTATATACTTTTCTCCGTCTGGTGAGCAATTCAATATCTGGTTTTAGCGAGAAGTTCTGTAACAGTATCAAGCAACTTGGATTTTATATCACTAAACCAAGTAGCGTGCAATTTACACGTTACACATATCCTATAAGATATTTCAACCCCCTTCAAACCAATACTTAGGTAGTTACCAGTTACCACCGTTTGAGTTCCAATTTTTTTTTTTTTTTTTATATCCACCAAGCGGTGGCTAAGATAATTTGCTTTAATTCGACCAAAAAAAAAGAAAGATAATTTGCTTTAAAAAAAAGACAAAACTATACAGCCAAGTCATAATTTACAAGACAACAAGTGTATTGTAGCCACAAGACACGTTAGATCTCATTGACCTTGTTTGGGTCATTGTTCTAAATTTTCATCACTAGTCTAGTCTTTTGTGACTTGTCTTAAATCACTTAAATATATATTATCTTTAAAAATAAAGACAATCTAAACAACCTTTAAAAAAAAACCTCACTTAATGATTTCCACTCAGACTCGATCACAACAAGAAAGAACGGAAAAAATAATCTTCAACTACTCTCTCTTTTTCTCGTACTCAAAAACATTTTTTGTATACCATTAAAAAATCTTTCATAAAAAATGATGGCGATGAGTAAACGTTGCCGTCACCTCGTAAGTCTAGTGTTCGTCTTTTCTCTTGTGAACTTCCCGTTCATAACCATATCGGAGACGCCGTGTCCGTACCCTTGTTACCCGCCGCCAATAGCCGGTGGTGGCTCCACTCAAGTGACTCAACCGGCCGGTTATTACCCTCAACCGACCGGTTATTATCCTCCTCCGACCGGTTATTACCCTCCTCTGGCATTGGGGAATGTACCAAATTACCCATCTCCTCCGTACATCGGAGGTAATTCCGGCGGCGGATATTACGGTCCTCCACCGCCGGAGCCTATCTTGCCTTACTTCCCGTTCTACTACAGAAAACCTCCTCATCAGACGGATCAGTCATCATCTTCATCTGTTACCGTGAAATCAACGGTGAGGATCGTAACGGTGGCAAATCTTTTTGCGGTGCTAGCGTTTCTTCTGGGTAACGTTTTGTTTACTAGTTAATTGTAACTTTTTGATCAAAAAAAACTTTTTGTTAGTTGAAACTTTTTATGTTATAATATATTAGAAGTGGTGTGGTGCTTTAGAATATGCTCTAGTTTATGTAAATTATTGCTATGCATTTTCCAAAGAAGAGATTATAAATCAACAAATTGGAAAGAAAAAAAAAAGGGTTGAACCTATAGGCTAAGAACTTTATTCGTTCCTCCATTCTCTTTAGCATTGTTAATTTGTTATTATGTTTAATCATGCATTTGTAATTTCAAATCACGTCATGTTGTTATTGTCGTGATGCTTAAATTAGGATAAGTGCAATACAACCAATGTGGAGAACGTCACTTTCGGTTGGTGACTTGGTAGTGGAGGTTGTGGAATGGACAATTGCAATTAATTCACGTTATGACTTTTCTTTTTATAATTATATATTCTAAAATAAAACAAAACACTATTTTGTAAAAAAAAAAAGCTTAGTAAGGTTACAAATCATTTAAAATCCCTTCCTAAAATATTAGTAACTCTTCATAAACCTAAAATGAACGGTTATAGAATTTTTGGATTTTGATTAAATTTTTTTCAAAACAGAACATAAAATGTGGTATTTTTTAGTAGTATTTTTTTTTCCAACCATTAAACATGCTTCAGAACTTGCCAAATTATCGTCCCAGTTTAACTTGTACACTGTTTTAAACCAAACAATCCGGCAAGTTCCTCTGTCGACAGAAAAAACAAAAAAAAAAACATGCAAATTATTTTAAATTTCTCTCCCTTATCCGGTTTCTTGCAGAGGATTGGTTTATGTCAGGATTTATAATTGAATGCATGTTATTAATAGGGAAATTAATATTAAGTATACTATTCAGAGTTTCCTTATTGGTTAAAGTACTTAGCAGCGTTACAAATTTTAGCTTAAGAGAAACGATAAACAAAAACAGAGGATGTTGATGGCTACAGAACGTGACGCAGCCAACCGCAGAATTTAAACCGCCACCTGTCCGTTTAGTTGCCGCTCCTTTTAGTACCAATCTTCTGTTTTGTTTCAACCGCCATAACATTACCCTTTTGCAAATCCGAATCTTTAGCCGCACTCTGTTTTCTATTTCCGACCGTTACCTTTACTGTTTTAGCTTCTTCAAAACCATGTTTATGACCAACTCGTGTAACCGCTCTGTTCGGAACTGGGGCTGATGTCGTGTGTCGTGGTCTTGATGGTGCGACTTTAGATGGCTCAGTCTGAAAATGTTTAAAGACAGGAATTTTAGAGTATAAAAGTTGCTACTTTCTTGGTGTTTAGAAGATATAAATTATAGTATTTGCGACCAAACGGGAAATCGAGGTTCTAACTACAAGTAGACTAGTCAATGGACACTTGAGAGATTCCTTATTTTTGTTCTTGCATTGTAGAAACATACCTTGTTTTGAGACACCGGTCTAGTACCCATGTTGTAGAACGAAGGCATTGGTGTTGCCTTAAAGTTGAGACTTTTCCTGAATTGCTTCATCTCAGCTTCCACCTTTTGCTGCATCCGAAATGTTGATACAATCCAATTAGCTCTTTTTGAAGTGTAAGAAGACACGGCGTATTTAAATTTGAAAGACACATGGAGCTGATGATGATGATGATGGTACCTGCGTTTTGGCCTGAACCTGGTTTGTCTCTGTTTTTTTAGCATGTATTTTCTCTTCCAGTTTCATGTAGAACTAAAACGAAAAGGAAGGTTCTTAAGATCCTCAAAACAACAGCATTCGATTTACCAAGAATAAAATGCTATTGTTTTTGAAGAGAAAGAAGACCTCTTTTCTCTTCTCAGCTCGTTCGCTACATTTGAACGGGAAACCAGAAGCACTTGTACTCATCTCCGGCTTAGCAGAATAGCTACCAGTCTTGCACCTGCTCGTGAAACTGTTAGATTTTCGAAGTCGATTACCTCGAAAAAAGTAGAGTGGTCTTAGAATTGGACCTGTTTGTAGCAAGAGGAGTTCGAATCTCGGTTTTCTTCGATATTGGAGGTTGAGATTCAACGGCTTTCTTCGGTCTTAATTCCTTTTGGCTGCCACAAAACCAATAGATCTAAACTAAAGAGAAAGATGAACAGAGTTACAACTTTTCTCTATTGAAAGAAAAGTAAGTACCTCTTGGCATCTACATTGGTTTTAGAACTAGAAATTAAAGAAGAACCCTTTGTCCTCCTGGTAGTAGCTTTTGGAGTTACATCATGTCTCTTTGTAGAAGCTTCAGTCACACTCACAGCATGAGGAATGTTTTGTAGAGACTTCGGTCCAGATGCAGAGGAGGAGGAGGGTCTTTCCGTAACATCAGATGCCTATGAGTAGACCAAGAACACATTTAAGTTTAAAATGTATGAATGTATCACAGTGCAAAAATCAACAATTACTCTCACCTTTTTTGGAACATGTTGATCAAGTCTCGATCCCGTTGCATCACAGTCCTCTTCATCCTCATCGCCGTCTCGAACCTCAATCTCTAGTGGCATCTCAGGAGGTCCAAGATCCTCCTTCATACCCTCCTCACGGCTATCTCCTTTAGCGATGCACTCCACTGAAACTTCATCATTGTCTAAAGGAACAGTGAGGGTCTCTTCTTCATCAAGCTCAATCACATCATCTGAATTCACCAGAATCTCATCATAGCTCACACAATGGTCACTTTCCTCATCGTACTCACATTGACTCTTTCCTTGACCACATTTGTCTTGTTCATGGCTGTAGTTACAAGGACTGTCTGATTGACTCGTGTTCTCCGAGAAACTCCCATCACACCGATGATCCTCGAAACTTTCAGCTGCATAGACAGCATCATCATCATCAGGTTCACCTGTTTGACGAACTCCCCAAGTCTGAGATTCAAGAGAAGCAGGAAACCGGATCCCTTTCTTCTTGAAATGAGCCTCGAAATGTGCTTTCATCTCAGTAACAGAACCAGGTTTAGAGCACTTGTCAGCTTCTTCAAGGTACCTGTTGTGAGAAAAAGATGATCTTTTCTCCCATGATAAACCTTCCTTCTCGAATCTCCCAAAAGATATGGATCCAGAGTGGATAGAACTCGCCTGCATCCCGATTCATTAACCAATATTAAAACTTATACATATATGCTACTGTTAGCATCTTAAGTCCTTCTCTTAGTTCTAATAAAGTAGTGAGAGTATAATCAAGAAATGTCAGACCACAACTTCCTCGCAAGTTCCGTGAATGTAAAGCTAAAATACAGTAGAATTCAAGGCCAGACGATAGAAACAAACAAGCTACTCGAAAGGCGGAGACTTTGTGTGAATTAGTAACAAAAGCCATGAAAAGAGTAGAAGAAGAAACAGAGTAATAGTGACATTGTAGCAGAAGAAGAGAAGTTACATGAAAACTAAGGCTAAACGGCTCTTGAATCTCGCCTGCCATTGTATCTCATCAACTAAAATGTTCCTGCAAGAAAAAATTCAACTATTGAAGTAGAGAAGAGAATAGGAATCGAGATTGGGAGACGAAAGGGTGAAAGAATCATGTCATGTGCTTTTGTCTTCCTTTTTTTTTTTTTTTTTTTTTTTTTTTCNTTTTTTTGTCTTCTTCTCGTCAGACGTTGCTCACGTTCTCCGTTATCACGCCCGTTTAGTTCGGGTTTGTGTTAGAAGATCAACGGTCCAGATGCTTTGTTATAAAGTTTAGACGGCGGTTTTATCTTCTGACGGCAGATGTGGATCGAAATTTTAGAAAGTGGCAGGGTTACGCCACGTCAATAAACCCCACTCCATATTTTTTTGTTAGTTTTGTTTTGAATAATTTATAATGCCAAAGTTTATTAATTAAAATATATTGGGCGGTGATCCAAATACGAATTTTTCTCGAGCCCATAAAGACTCACGTTGGAAAATTCAAACTCTACTAGGTGTGTGGCAGAAGATGCATTTCTAAAGAGGCCTTTAAAGATACAATTAAACTGGGCTGGGCCGGGTCGTGACTGGGAATAATCAAAGAGGAATGGGTATATCTTATCTCCCAAAGGAAATTTCACAATGGGAAAAAAGGCCAAAAAGTAACTTTTGAAGGGTTTCCGTTCGAATCGAATAACTGAAAGAAAATATGTTGGAATATAAAAATTCAAGTCTCATATCGAAAAATTAGATAATGATGGTCTAATATAAATCACACCCAACTCCAATTAATATGAGGTTTTTGGAAAAGGAGTTCAAAAACAAATTCGCACGAGTTTGGCCACTTCGTCCAAAATGAACAGAATAATATATAGAGTTCCAACGGGTTTGTGAAGTCCAAACAATTGGTATCATATGTCATGAACTCCTTTTTGAAAGCTTCAACCTTTTAGGTGAAGAGAGTATAAAGTTTGAAACTTTCTTTTTATTAATTTCACTCTTAGGATTCATTGTTTACAGAAGTTTGCTATTTATAGTCTAATACTTCTAGGGTTTTATTCAGCAGGTGACATCATCATTCAAGGCAGCAAATCGGTTGGAGGTTTTGATTTGCTGANGCAAATCGGTTGGAGTTTTTGATTTGCTGAGCTGTAGATGAGGCCGAATCCGCTTTTCCTTTTGCCACACCTTCGTGAGTGATTTCCTCCATCTTCGTACAGGTTTTGTCTTTTCTGTTTGCAGGAGAAGATGACCGTTGCTCTGATTTTGTCTCGGGCGTGGGCTGCATCTTTGTTTGTTCACTGGGCTTGACTTTGGGTTGCTACATTTGCAGATTGGGCCGGATTGTGTGATTTGGGCTTTTACTTTCATTGTCTACATGCAAGAAAGAGTTGCTCATCTGACATGGCCAGGCATATGAGCCTCTTCAAGCGTAGTTTCAGCGCATGCAGTAATGATATCGTATATATGACATTACATGTGTCGTGTGATTTGTAATTTGTTTCTTCTTAGAAAAGGTAGAATCACCCCCCAACACTTAATGGATGACTACATTGAAGAAAAAAAAGGGGAAGGGAACCAAAAAGATAATGTGAGGAAAATTAGCCAAAGAGCATGAAGCACAACAACAAGTACACCAAACCAAACTAATGCTGGGATACACTTGTATTTGCCTGTACATTCCTTTTTTTGTTGTTGTTTCCTTTTAAACTATACGCTTCTTTATTTTTCCTTTATAATTCTCTTTTTAAATACCAAAAAAAAAAAAAAAACTAAACACACTATAACCATCAAGAAAATCTACTTTTTGTGAAAAGAGAAATGACAACATGTAGTGTCTATATTTTCGAAAGTGTCGAATCACCCAAACAAAACGATAAAAAATATATCACGAATATGAGAAAAGCTTAAGATGATTAAATTAATGAACAACAAAAAAAAAACACTTAAGCTAAATTTCATTAAATGATTTTGTTTTTTTTTTTTTTTTTTAATTACTAAGAAGTTCTGGACCTAGATCCATACATCCCCTCAGGCCAGGAACCAAAACATTTTATATGGTCTCTTCCCAAGTGTCACTCGAACCGACGACCTCTAGGTTTTGCCTAAAAGTTTTTACCTAAGAGATTTTACCAAAGAGTTTTTACCAATTGAACTATTGACACTTGGTCGTTAAATGATTTTAATCTATTTATATTGTGGTTGCCGAACTTAAGAAAAAGATTGGAGTTGGAGTTGGCATGGGTGTATTGAGGGGAGTGTGAATGGTCCCCAGACGCAAAGCTTCCTTTGTCTTGAGACTCCGACCGGTGTCCGTGGTTCGGCCGACACCCACCTTCACCTGTCCTTCTCTCTCTCAATCTATTCACCTTTCTTTTTCTCCTTTTTTGCTTTATTGAATATTTAATGAATTTTAATATTGGAATTCAATTATTAGTAATGTGATGGTATGCCACGAGAATGCAGCCACGCACACGAGGACACCACCATATCCTCTCATCACTTTTCCCCAATCATCATCTTCTTTCAATTTCTCAATATTTACCCTATTCTCGTAAAATCCTTGTCGAACTGATAGTTAGTCATAGAATCTATATGAAGAATATTGGTTTATTTAAAATGAAAATATGCTGTTTTTAGATTAACGCTAATATAATTTCTCCCTTTACCGGTATACGATGATACAACGAGATATTTGGATAACTTTTAAATATTTTTCAAATATCTAGTTAACTATCTTTATCATGATAATCATAGGATTTTAGAGTTTTTTAGGGTTTTATTGATTTTGATGAATAAAGATAAAAAGAGAAATCCCAAATCTTTGTTTCAGTATTCAAGTGTCAATCGAGACTACCAGTATACTTTCTTTAACCCTTCTCCGCTCCATCAATATAACTCATTTTCCTAGCAATAAATAATATGCACATTTTTTCTAAAAAGAAAATGCACATTTATGGTAAGGAAGTTGGGATGATTAGTTTCAAAAGTGTAGGGACAGAGAAGACTATTTGGCTCTACGTTCGCAAATTGTGAACCACATATTTTCTTTTTTCTTCTTCGACAGGTATAATGTGACTCGATCCATTGCCTTCAACATATATGGGACAACTAAGTCACAGTTGTTCTTTTCCTTCTTCTATTGGGTCCATTCTTTTTGACACTTCAATTCCATGTCTTTGCATTCAATTGGATATAACATAGCTCTTATCTGTTCCACGTCCATTTTCCACACTAGTTTCATTAATCATCTTCAAAGGTTTGTTCGTTCAATGAACGGTTCATGCATTCGTGTTTCACGTCCCTACCCTACGCTTTGTCCATCGTGTTGTAGGCTGGACAGTCCGGTTTATGCCAAAACCCTTGACATGGCCTAATTTGATCTAATCATTGAAAGCAATGTTATAATGGGAAAAATCCAATGGAGATAAACGTAACAGAAGGTGCCAATGAGGGGAATTTGTGAGCACATGAGAGGAGTGGGCTTAGTTAATAATAATAGTATAGAGAGAGCCCGCGCGAGTAGAAGAGAACGCAAACAACAAGAAGCATACATATTTTAAAGATTTTATTTACTTTTTGTCGAAATGTACACTAACTATTATTATTTAGCATATGTACATGTAGATTTCAGCGCCGGATCGAAAATAATATAACTTGTATCTTAAGCGCTAGGTGAGCACGGATCGGATACCCTAGAATTTCAAGATATCCGAACCCGAATCCGGATCCGTCGGATCCGAAAATTTATTACCCGTACCCGGATCCGTACTATCCGCGGATATCCGGATCCGTGAAAATAGCAAAAAAAAAATAATTATAAAATTATATAACAAAATAAAATATTAAATAAAATTGAATAGAAAATATCATATAAAAAGTGTCAAATTGATTTTAAAAAGATTTGGGAACAAATTTCTATAAATATTTTTAAAATATTTCAATTCTTATAAATAAATATTAGTTTTGTGATATTTTTAAAATATTCTTCTATTTATTATATACATATTCTACATATACTTTTAGAAAACTACATATAAAAACGGATCCGGATCCGGATCGGGTATCCTGGTTCTTAAATTTAATTACCCGGATCCGGATTTGATAACTTCGGGTATCCTATTTTTCGGATCGGATCGGATCGGATAACGGATCGGATCTCGGATCCCGGATATTTTGCCCACCCCTAAATAAGCGCATAAGAAGGTTATTTATTCAATGCATGGGATAATATTAGTTTTTAATTTAGAGAGGAAATTTTTTTTTTGGTAATTTAAACACAAAATTAACTTGTAATTGAATACATTCAAAAAATGTAACCATTAATTACATTTTCATAAATTAAAATACATCACATGGTTTTAACTTTTAAGTTCAAATTTGGATTTACTACATAAATATATTAATTAGGTTCTAGATATGTGTTTGGGTAGAATTTAAATCTCTTGCACTATTACAAATTTCGAGGAAACCGTTGGACCTCCTTGAAGATTAGGAGGACATATGGGAACCCGAAACAAGAAGAGCGAAGACGATCAAGAACGTTTTTAACATTGATGTGATATTTTTCCGAGAGTATTCTAACATTTACTTTAAAACTAAAATCACTCGAAAAAGCACAAAACAAAAAATGTAGCATGTTGAGCTTTGAATGATCCATATATAGTTTACGAGCTATTCGAAAGTAAGAAGATGCGAATAGCAAAGAGAATTTGAAAACTAGATCGAGGTTTTAGGTATTTTGAATGCAGAAATTGTTCGGAATACTCTTTAAACGTAGTGATTGTGTGTATCAAACTTTTAGATCTTTTCATTATTTGTAACATATCTTTATCGAAGAGGTATAGGTATATTTTTTGGGATGATGCCACCACAAGATTTCTCTTCAGAGGTTGTTGTGTGTGTGATACTCAGCAGTCAGCATAGAGCTTTATGGATATTATCTCAATTGTATGTGGACTACAAAAAGAAAACATGTTAGCTTTGACAGAATTTCCGAAATACGGATTCATCGGATAATTTTCGATTGATTTTCAATGAATTTTGAGTTTTTTTTTCGAAATCGGTCTGAAATTTCTGATGCAAACCATATGTTGAGGATCCGACTGAGGATCATTTTGATGAATTTCTCACAAAAATCTAGGTTTCAAAATTTTTGACAATTTTTTTTATTAAAAAGTATTGAATTCATCAGAAAAATTTGACAGAATTATAAAATAAAAATTACCGCAATGACACAATTTTAGAGAATTTTAAAAATTTGGATTTATGTTTTGTCGAAAATCTGTCGAAATTTTTTAACGGATTGAATTATTATTATTATTTTAAAAAAGATATGGCAAAAATCTCGATGGATTCTCGAAGGATCATAAATCCAAGTTTCAAAAATTTTAACACGCTCTGGTCAACGAGATAATTTTAATTTTTTAAAAAATCTATCAGAAATTCAAAAATATTTGACTGCCAAAATCTTAAAATAAAGTCAAATTCTTGCATATAATATAAGTAATTATAACTAAGTCATAGGTAAGCACACGATTGTTTTCTTCTTCAATTCTTACTAGTTTTCTTACACAACTATCTCAAAATTATATTTTATAGTGAACGGTAAAGGCAACCAAAATTAATGGAAAACCATTAGCGCGTTTTATGTACATAAGATCTTGCGGAACTTGCTCAAATGCACATCTCGCTCGCACGTATTATAAACCGACCTTGGTCCATGTGCTGCTTTGTTATATGTCATTCATTATATAGGCGAATGTTACCATATTTAGATTGTTATGCGTGAAAACTCATAATGGTTTTGTATGCAGTTATATATTCGAATATTTATTTTCTCTAGCAGTCATAACAGATTATCAAAATATTTCTTTGGAATGAGATGATAAAACTGTTTTCTGTAAAAAAAAAAAAAAATTATGATTTAAATTACTATTATTAATTCGCTTACTAAAGTTGGCTATGAATTTTTAATAGTAATCTTTTGGCTTATTGTCCATAAACTTCACATAAATCTATATTCATGTTCCTTGCCTAAAAAAAGAAAGAAATAAGTTTTTAACATGTTATAGGAGGTTCAATTAATCATGCATCGTTTTTTGTTATGTTAAATCTATTATCATCGAGACAATCCCCTTCTATCCGAAGTCCAAAATACATGACGATGTTACCGATAACTGTTTCTGAATCCGAGACGTATTTCGGTAATAACAAAAACTACCATAGGCTAAAAAATAAAGAGATTGATTATTATATCATTAATTGAAATGGAGGTGCACGGAGCCCATTACAGCTTTCGTGCGACGCATGTTGGTCTAGTGAGACTCTTATATAGAGACACTGCTAATCTTGATAATCAATTTTAATTATAATTAGCCGACCAGTTTTTATAAGCGGTGACGGTGGATTAACTGCTTACAGACTTCTTTCGATTTGCGTCCCCTTATGTTCCTATACAATGCGACAACACATTCAATGGATACAATCAACGTTTTTTCCCACTAATTACTTACTTAAATCACATATTAATCCCTGATTAGTGATTACTGCTATCGTCTTTCGTCTGGATTAGGTGATATAGTGTATGAACACCACTGGTTTCGAAAATTCGTCATGGAGTTAGAAAACAGTTTATAGAATGATATGTAAATTTCTTAATAATCACATGCAAAAAGTTTTTTTGAAGGGCAATCCGAACACGTAGATAGTATTTGAAACCAGATACGGTTTATAATATTAGATACTACTACTACTACCATTTACAAGTCTTGTTCTCATTGAATGATGATGGTAATATCATGGTATACTGTATATGTTTTTGGCTTAGATGGTATATTAATTTATCATCCAAAAGTACAAAACGTCAATATAGATTTGAATTTGAATTTTATTACTCATTAAAATTAATATGATAAATTGAGAGAATTATTTTCAAGTCTTTTTTTTTTAAGTAAAAACGATTGTGATGCATGATATATATGCTTTTTAAATATACGGCCCGCAAAACGAGAAAAAATGGCCGAATTCATTATTAAACTACAATAATATGTAGGTACATCAGCTAAAACCTGTCGTTTTCAGTCAATTTTATGTTTATAACATTTTCTACTTTGTTGAAAAAAAAAATACTCTACTTTATATAAAAATGCAAAGAAAGAAGAGAAAACAAATAAAGAAAAGAAAAGGCAGCTTTTATTAAACTTTTTTTATATAAGCTTTTGACTTTTTTATCTTTTCTGTCTTTCCTTTATCTTTTTTTAATAATTGTTCATCATCCCTACACACACTACACGGAGTATTAATTATAGGGCTACATCACTCACCAGCTTAAATTAATGAGAACACGAAATGCTTTCAGTGCCAAAGCGCCTAACTCATTTCTTCCACTACCACTCTCATTATTACAGCAGACAATGATCAAGTAAATCCACCCATTTTATTACAAAATTTACTAAAATATTCAGCAATTTAAGAAGAATAACATTGATTCTTCTGACTTTATACCATAAAACTCTTTACTTTTAAAGCTTTATTTGCTTATGTGAAACTGGAACTAGGAAAGATTCAAAACCACACTTTTCTTCGCTAAAAAAAACAAACTACACAGTAATCAATTAACAGTTACCCGAAATCTAATAAAAAAAACACATCAAAACAAAAGGAACTCAACTTGTGTAAAAAAAAAAAAAGTTAACAAAAATAATAAGTTGTCTTCTTTCTCCAATCTTTTATTCATCTTTTTTATGTTTCGTTGCCCCATGTTTTGCTCCTCCTTATCAGCGTCCCATTGTCTCACTCGTATTATCTCCCAATATTCTATATATAAAATATGGAGAAGAAAGGGTTTCTTGGCTTGTAATGTAGGCATCATCCTCCTTAAATCATGCTATTCCCTAGTTTTACTTATATACTCTAAGCTTTTAGTTTGTTCCACCCACACTCACTCTGTTTCTCTTCTTCCTTCTCCCTCTACGTTTGATCCATTTTCGAGGTTTTCGTAGTCAAAAGCTTATAACCCGAGTAGAATGTAGTAAACCAGCGTGATCGGAAGCGCTATAAGCATTCCAAATATTACCCTGCAATTGATATAACAATGTTAAATGTTATGTGGATAACATTAATAATATAGTCTTATTGATATTAATCATCATAAAATTCATGGCTTACCCTGTACTCAAAATAGCTGGATGAACATTGTATTCCTTTGCAAACACAAAGGGCACAATCCCTTGAGGCAATGCAGCCTAAAAACCATACCAAAACATTTTGTAAACAAAACGCATTTTTGTAATTTATTTTTACCGCGTTATTAAAGCTGAAATGGTTAAAAAAATAAATGATATATATTTTACCTGAACAATGGCCACACGCAGTAAATCACCACGCAATCCAATGGCTATGGAGGCAACCGCCATCACAGCCGGGCCCGTGAGGAACCTAACCGCCATCGCAAACGTTGCCACGGAGTTTCCACAAGCGATCAATTTGGGTTGCAACGCCATGAACAACCCTTCACGATTTTGATTTTTCACACACAGTTAAATTTATAATCAGGTGACAAATATTATATGTATATACCTACAAATTCCAATAAAGTCCCATAAAAATGGGGACCATGACGACTATCAACAACACGAGACCATGTCGTCCACCATTACCATTTATCTAATAAGACACTCACACTACTGCCCCACCTGTCGGGTGGTCCATCCCCAATTTTTTTAATTTAATTTTAATTTACATTGCTAAAAATTTCTTCAAAATGATAAAACAGCATATAAGTTTATGGACTACCTAATTTAATTCTATTATTATGTAAAACGGGTTGATACGTCAACGAAAATATGCAAAATTTAGGAATTTCCCGTAATAAATAACACGTTTGGTCTGGAATTGGATTTTATCCTTTTAAATGACTTAAAAAATAAACATTTCGAAAGGAATAAAACAGAGTACGAAGACGACTTACCCAAACTGAACATTGCCATTCCAAGACCAGCATCAGATAGAATGGAGATAGATTGCTGAATGATTTTCGGCATTGCCACGTGCCACCTTCATATTCAAAAACCGGATTAAAATTTTCCAAGAACCGGTCGGTTCGATCAAGGAAAACAATTAATTTATTGGGAATTTTGGTTTATTTAGTAGTTACTAACCGGAAAGCAACAAGAGCCCAGATAAGTCCAATGAGACTAGAGTAAGTGTTCGGGTTTCTGATCAGCTTCCTCCACACCATGATCAGTATCAGCCTTGTCATCACGCTCGCCGGCGGCATCTGTTTTCCGTGACTCGCTCCGCCTCCGGCGGCTCCGAGACCTGTCTTTGATTGCAGCTCCGCCGAGGAATTTGGACCAAGTTTGTTCAGTCCGTTCTCGGCGTCTTTCGTTCTCTCTCCTTCTTCTTCTCTTCCGGCGAAACTAAACTGTTCTCCTCCGAAATCTCCACTCGCCGGACGAGCTAGAGCTATAATCAACCATACAAACCGAATTTAGAAACTTTCCAATGAAATGTGGCGTTAGAAATTATTGAAGGATTGATTTTTCTAACCTTTGCTCTCGCCGTTCTGAGATTGATCAGGGACTAACATTCTAATCTCTTTGGCACCTTGATCGGATCTTCCACCTTGTTCGTTGTTTGATCCCGAATCAGGGGCTCCACCGAAAACGTTAAGACTCGCCCGGTCCGAAACGGGCGACCCGTTGGAGCTCCATACAAACATGTGTAGCTCCTTGGCGTCATGATTGTTGGCCTTGCCGCCGTTTGGAAGATTCGTGTTGATATCTTTCGGATTTTTATAGATAGCTTTATTGGCTGTAGATGTGGTGGTTGAAGAGAACTCAGGATTCGGAGCCGGGTAAGACCCGGCTCCTCCTCCTGGGTAATACCCGAACCTCGGGGAGGAAGCCATAGCGCAATTCTCCTCGAAGTTGGAAGGTCTTGGAGTGGGACCCCTCGAGGACTGCACGGAGTACATATCCGCCGGACCGAAATTAGAGAGCCGGCCGCCGGGAAAACCCATCATCGAGTAGAAATCGGAGTGGTTGAAGTTAGAGCCTCTAGGAGTGGTGCTGAGGCTGTAAATCTCAGCTCCGGTGAGATTCGACGGCCGTGGAGTCATGTTCGGCCCGCAGAACGACCGACGGGAAGCGTTTGATTTCCTCACGGTAACGTGAAGCTTCCCGTCGTCGCCGATCTCTGCGTCGGTCTCGAGAAAATCATGGCCGTCGAGAGAAACGACGTCGGATTCGACCTTGAACGAGACGATGGAAGCAGCCGTCTCAGGGAACTGCTCCATGATGAGCATCTTGGCGCCGCGAAACTCGAAAAGGAAAAGGAGAAGCGTGTACCAGATGATACACTGGAGGACGACGACCTGGACCATGAGCGAGCCGGCGTATTCGCCGTACATGGCGATCAAGAGAGGGATGCCCATGACGAGTGTGTTGGGAAGCGTGGAGAGGGAGAAGATGGTGATGCTCCATTCGAGACTACCTGTGCGGGTGAAATTAGCCCAGATGACTAAGAGGGCAAGCATGAGGATTTTCTGGAGAGTATCGGCGGCGATGAAGCGGAGGTTCATGGCGTAAGGATTGTTGGTGGAGATGAAGTGGAAAGAGAGGAGAGGGACGGCGAAAATGGCGACGAAACGGTTGATTCCGGAGCATTGATCGGGAGAGAAGATTTTCCACCACCGTACGGAGCCGTAGGCGAGGATCATAGCGACGTAGAGAGGAATCACGGCCGTGAGGACCGTGTAGAGGTCGTGCCATGAGATCATATTTTTTCCGGTGGATTAGAGAGGCGCAAAGTTGGAAACAAGAGATAAAAAAGAGAAGAACCGTTAAGCAACGGTGAGTGATTTGAGAAGAAGAAGAAGAAGAAGAAGTGGGGACTTGGAGCAGTGTGTGAAGGAGTGAGCAAGTTTGGCTTTGAGGATATAATTTAAGGAGGGATGACCACTTTACACCTCTTTATACAGCAAATACTTGACGACCCAAAGTTCCTTTTTACTATTTTTTGTTATTTGTTTTCTTATTCTTTCGTAAAAATTAATTATCTTTTTAATCGATATCATCATAATAACCATATAGTAAATTACTGAGTAAATTTGTTAAATGATTTGTACTGTTTCATTTTTTTTTTGTACGGTTTAACTTTAACCTAAATGTTTTTCTTATTTACTCATAATTGTTGCTATTTGACTAAGTGATGTATCGTTAGAAAAATTTGACTGAATGTCTTTGTTATTCGCACATATATGTAGAACAGAGTATTATCGAATAAAATAACATGGCATTAGACAAAGTAACGTATAATTTGTCCATCAAGATGTATCTCATGAAGATTAACATAAAATGGAAATTATATTTTATAAACCAAAAAAAAAAGAGGAAAGTGGAAAATGAAAACTAGTTTGCCACAGTTTTTACTTGTACAAAATCAAATAGCATCTAAGTTAGATCTGTAGAAGAAGGTCTACATGTGACACTCAACTTATGGAGATGGGCATCGCAGACATACCTTTTCTCTTCTGTCCCCTCCTCTTTGCTTTTGTATATTTTACTTCACCTTTCTTTCATTCTCTAGCTAATTCATTTTCCTAATATTTTTTTTTATTAAGCCACTTTCTTAGAATGAATGAATGAATATCAATATCAGAATATATATCAGCAATACTAAATAATAAATTAATATCTTGGTGCTCTAAACAATAATATAAAATAATAATTCAATATCCAAAATAAAATTCGAAAATTTTCATCTTTTTTGGGTGTTTAGCAAAATAAAAAATAACTAAAAAAGTAATCATTAAAAAATTATGGAGACAAGATGGGCTGGAGACAAAGAAGATCCACTAAGAAATTGGATGGCTCAAATGGAATTTGGCTAATGGCGTCGAGTGTGTCTATATGTTATTGTTAGGTTCACTCATTTGTCCCGCGAAGTAGGCAACACTCAATTTCTGCTTAGAGGAACATATAATTTAGCCTATAGTCTCATCATTAAGCTTTTTTCTAAAGAGTCTCATCATTAAGCTACGGTCTAATTCCGCAGTATTAGTTTATACGTCGCTTCTCAATTATTTGTTCAGATAACTCAAATCTGAATTTCGTATAAAGATTTACTGTATAAATTTACATAAATATATAATTTAATTCACTTTTACAAGATTATCGTAAGTGGTCAAGTGCCATGGTGATCGTTTTCCTTTAAATTCGATTTTTTTTTTAAATTAGTCGGACGATTTAAATCGATTTAAAGTATGATTATGTCAGATTCTAATCTTAGATTCACAGTATGATGCTGATCGGATCATCCAATATATCCTAAAAAAATATATTATTTTCTATTTCTTTATTCTTTTTTTTTTTTGTTAAAGTTCTTTATTCTTATAAACTTTTTCCCCTGTATGGGTTAAACTACCTTTTTTAGTACACAACCAAAGTTGCATATGAATAAATGGTTGAGACAGAGAATGTCGTGACCTTCTTGTGACTTAGTGTGTCTGTATCTTTCTGATTGCATAAAATTCACTGGACACAACTTCCTCGAATAAGTCCAAACACGAATCATTAATTGCGATTTAAGATAAATAAAATCTGTCGTCCTTGTAAAACCAAATCATACACGATCGTCGTTAATAATTCAACTATTTTTTCATGTCTAATCAACCAATACATATATATTAATAATTGACTGCAATTAACCAAATAAATAATCCTAAATATCGGCATAAGATTTAGGGAAATTTTGGAAGCACTTCATATGTCAGCGTAAACCATTTTCATTAACTAATGTATTTAATCTCTCCAAATTTTATGAGGTATGCTGTAGTTTATACTTCGAGCTAGTACACAAAGATCTACTGAAAAAGGTAGTACCAAATATATATAGCACATAATATTATATAGATACATTGTTAGAAGTGATTCTTTGGCTACCTAGAAACAACCAATCAACGAATAATTCTTTGGCTACCTAGAAACAACCAATCAACGAATAATTCGTATATATTTTGGCAGTAAAATCACATCTAGAGAAGCTGGTAAACCACTAACTCTCTCGTAATATCTAGAAAACGGCATGTCCTAAAGCTTAACCGGTAAGAATGACAATGAAGGTTCCCTAATTGCAGTTGCTTCACATTTCCCTAATTGCTTCCAATCTCTCATCATAACACACCAATTCAACAAATCAAGAAAAAGATAAAAAAATCATGTTTGTTCAGCTTTTTTAAATCTTTGCTCATGGTTCATACTTTTTGAAATTCTATTTTCTTTCACATTCTATTTTTTTTCCAATCTAGTAAACATACTATAAAGAAAAAGAAGTTTGATATAAAAAAAAAGAAACTAAAGTACTGTATCCTTTAATATAAAAACAATAAGGTTGTGCTTGAAATAATCAAATTTCAAGTCAAACTTTAACATAGTTTTCGCCTTTGATATACGGAATTGTAGGAACGATAACGAAATTTAAATTAATTTATGACTGATGTTTCCAAATAACTCTGAGAGTCTGATCAGATATGTACTTATCAACTGTTACAGGTTAGAAACAAGGACACACAAACAACCACACATTAGGAAAAAAAGAAGAACGGTGTTGGTGTAGCATAAGCGATCATATTAAAATTAATATTTGATGATATATGTTTGGAATATTGACTAAATGATGGACTTTGACTACCTAAATGTTGGAGAACTAAGGCAAAGCATTAATATACAATTCATATCATCGAGCTTAATTGATGTTTAGTACTGGTGTTCCCACTGCTTAATTAGTCTACTTCTAGTCGTGTTTAATTTTAAAATTTTGTACATGTGATATATATTATACATAAAATGCACACGAATTAAAAATCGTAAGAAGTGAACACAATTAAGAATTTGACATTTACTGATAGAAATCAAGTGTGTAGTTCATTTTAGTTTCGTTAATTTTTGAAAACTTTTCTTCTGATCGATCACTATTGGTTCCAACTCTTCAAAAGAAATGGGACGTAGAAGCGTTAGACAATTTTGAAACTGAACAATGATGGCTACTGGTGACTTAAACACGTGACTAAAGACGGTGAAGTTGGCATAATTTTTTCAATTAAATCTTAAAAGAATAAATAGTTAAAAGTACTGATCGTCAATTATTGATTAAAAGTCTGGGACAAAGACTAAAAGTTCACTAGCAAGTCGAAAAAAAGAGAATGACAGATGGTTGAACATCAATTGCACATGTTATAACGTACACGATTGAATCATCTTTGTAATCATCTTGATGATGTGATAAAAAAATTTCCGTATACTGCAAAATACTGAATTTGAACCAGACGGTAACACAATATCTTTCTGTAAAAGTCAATCAATTATGTCTGAAAATCAATGAATTTTCATATAAAATTTGATTTACAGTTTATTTTGTTTTTCCGGTAGTTTTTGTCTTGGTTCTACAATGCAGTATTCAAAATAAAATAAAATGTATTTTCGTTAGAGATTGGATTGATGATTAAAGCTTGTAGTTTGATGGTTTATATTAATGTCTTTGTTGTATTATTATCCAAATTCAAATTTTTCATAATGCATATTGTCGAAGAAACAAAAAAATTGGATCGATACGTTGATTTATGTAATCCAATTATATCTTAGGTAATGACTAATGAAATGCCTAATTTTACTTAACACAACACAGCTAACAAAAGCATTTTAATTTTCTTCTTCTTCACCAGCAAATGCATTTTAATTGGACTCTCTGACCAATGAGACGAGTCCACATGGACATTGTCAGAAAACATAGTAAGAAAGGCCGGGACATTTGACATGCACGCGTCATGTCCATAATTAAAGCACGTGAGACGCACATGGACAAGTCAGAGAACATATAATCCATTCATCTTCCTAATTCAGTAATTCGAACACACATTCCGTTATTCTGAGTTGTCTCCGAAATATAACTTCGGATATAAAATATATTCTTCTTTATTTTGAAAGTTGCTCCACTCCAAACCAAATGGTGCGAATCACTTCTGCATATAGCTTGTGATCATGCCTTGAATTTCCAGATAAAGAAAAAACAAAAAAAAATTAGTTAGTCAGAGAGCAATATTAGCATTTTGGATACACAACGCTAGTTTCTTTTATTGGAATTTTACTTGAGGATCCAATCAGATTATGGTTAATTAGGGTTTCTTTATAAATACTTTTATTCTTTTATTCTCTACTGTATTCTGAAATTTATGTCTTCATTGAATAAATTAGTCTTTTATCGTTGGTGAACCATGTAAGTTTGTGTTTTTGCTTAAGATTGTCTGTTTATTTTTCTCACATTCATTATGGCACTGTCTATCCTATCCCGAGGTACATCGTTTGTTTATTGAATTTCCCCAGCCAGAAACTGTAATAGAAATGTACGTAACTTACATTATCAGTGAAAATAAATAAATATTCCTAGTAAAAAGGATTTTATTGGGGAAGATTTCATGTCAAGTTTCGCAGAACAGAAATGACTAGCTTTTCAAATTTCAATCGGTTCAAATCACGGCTATTCAGCCCATTGGACTTGCTTTCAAAGTATTAAATTATTGAGTGGGCCAGGAAAACCCAACTCCGTTGTTCGACAACGTTGTTCCGAAGATGCTGATTTCAGATGACATCTTTGGATTTTTTGTTTTGTTTTTGTTTTACTTTATTATATAGTGATACAAAATTAGTAATCGATTAAAAGTATTTATGTAATGTAAGAAAGGTGTCTGCTTCCTGTATTACATGATTTTATTACACTTTAATCCTCTAAACTTGGATGCTGACGGCAAAAAAAAACCTCGGTGGTGGGGATTTTTTACTTGAATATAAAACAAGGGTTTAGTGTCAAAATGTTGAATACCAAATATCTAATTTGTGATATAAAGTGGTAAGCGTTATATAGCGGAAACGGATAGTGATAAAAACATAAAAGATAATGGTTAAAATTAGCAATACAAATATAGTAAAATTAAGTATAGTTAATTTCGTGATGTTTGTGTTTGATAACAAAATCAGCGATACACATTTATCGATAAGATAAAAAGTTACTAATCAAAATAAATTAAAAAAATTTGTAAAAGATAATTCACATTGACCAATACCACAAGAACAAGAAGTAAATAAATAACAACTTTAACAGAAGCGAAACAACAACACTCTTTTGGAATGAGACATAAGGTGAAGAATTAGGTGAAAATCTCCACCTGACTTAAACTTTAAAAATCATATTGACTGTTTACGTCAAGGAATAGCAGCCTTATTTGAGACTTGTGAAAGTCAAATAACAATGACGTTGTTAATTGATGTCTTAACAATCTCTGTACCTATATATATTAAGTTTATTAAAAGTTCCATGACGTATTATTTTTTGGTTGCTACTAGCTACTATATAATCTATCATTTTGATTTTTAGAAAATTTCTTCTTTCTCTTCTTTATTTTAGTGACTAGTATATATTTAATTTCCCATTCAATATTCTACTTTTGTCGTCTTAACACATAATAAAACATCTCTATTTTCAACTTTCAAGTCAATGATACAAATTCAATCCGAACGGACACGAAAAATAAAGTTACGAATCAATAACATGAAAAAGCTATAAAACGAGGATTAAACAAATTATTTCCTCTTTGGTGTAATAAATAATTAGAGAACTATGCACAAAATCCTCCTAATCATCATCAAATCTTTGCTTTTTTACCCCTAAACAGGCGTTTCAATCTTTGACTTTGACTTTTGACCGAGCCAGTCAACACAGGGAAGAGGAAGAGGAAATTGTCATGCGTGACTGGCTTCTCGGAGCTGTTCCTTCCTTAACGGCATTAGAGTCACTATCTGTTGCATCGGTCACACGTTCACACCGAGGACACATGGTTAAAGCCGAGACCGGTAATGGCTTTAGAGCTCGTAGTTCTTCAACTTCTATTTGTAGCCGTCGATTTTGCTCCTTCAATGACCCGAACCATCTCTTTAGATACTCACATTCCATCTCCGTATGCTTTAGCTTACTCCTATATATCAAATTTTGTGTAACCATGATATTGGTTAATTTGAGCCATGCGTACTATTAAATATGCTTACGTAGGTTGGTGTTTGAGAAATTTCTACTTTTGGAAGACTATTCAACCGACCTTTGCATATATATATAAGACTACATATGTTTATCTACTTTGTGTACTATATGTTCACATGTGACACTATATAATTGATTGCTTAATTGACCCGGAATGCCAATACGTAAGATCTTGTCATATATTATTTTGTTCTAGAGTTTCACAAATAATTTAATTTCCATAGTTTCCGGACAGACTAATACAATCTATATTATACTAATTAATAAATAGGCCCCTATTAGTATGCTAATAGTTAAACTACAATGACTTAAATTTTCAAATTTATTCGTTTTGAGCAATTGATAAGTTATAAATTTTTTTGTAAAAGTCGTTTTGCAAATTCAACTTATGTTTCTTATGAAACTAAAAGTAACTCTAGAATTAATGACGTTTTTGTGATACTGAAAAAAAAGACATGGATGGGAACATTTTCAGGGTCTTCATTCATCCAACGTATAACGTAGTAGGATTATGTTCGGTAATTAAATTCCTTCTTTATGGACTTCATGAACTAACAGCCACACAACATGTATCTATACATGCACAAATGTACCTATATACACATTCATGTGATGTATTATGTATATATGAATATATATATATATAGACATAGAGAAAAAACATTGATGAAAAAGTGTATGTGAGTTTAGGTTCCATTAAAGAAATATGTATACTATATGGGACAAACATCATAATTATGGACTGGCCAAAGAAGAGCTAAAAAAATAAACACATCATTTATTGTCTCTAACTTTGTCCCTCATGTTCCCTATCACTTTTTTCTTGTTGATACATTTATTAGATTCTACATACTATTGAATTTTAATCACGGACATTTATATATAGACACGTACACGCAAAAATAAGAGTACGGGGCTTTCATGTGTCGCATAAAATGCGTGATAACTATATATGTATGTGGGAATCAACGTGAAACACTTGGCTCAAAAAGGAACATCTCCACTTTACTACATTTTCTAAATTATAAATTGTATATATGCGGATTTATGTTGAGAATCTAAGTTACGATCTCACACAATCTCTTTTTATATAAATATTCTGTCAACGCATTCTCATTAATTAATACTCCTTCTGTTTTATATTAGTTGATGTTTAAAATTTGAACACACAAATTAAAAAATCACATAAATTCATAATTTTTTTATTTTTTCTATACAAAAACATTATTTATTGTCTAATTAAAAATAATTCAACCAATAATAAAAAAACTACAAAATACTATTGATCAAAAAACATTAAATAAAATTTAATTTTGAATTAGAATTATAAAACATCAACTAAAATAAAACAATTTTTTTTGACTAAAATATCAATTAAAATAAAACAGAGAATATATTGACAACCACTAAAAAAATATAATTCCAAAAAAACCCCACACATAACATGCCTCACCGTATATATAACACAATTATATACGATATATAAATCATATTTTCCTCACTTTATATGTATTATAAACGATGCAATATACGAAGCGGTAGATCGAAATACGTACCGAGCTCTTCGATTTTGAAACCACACCTCAACTTGCCTTTGACTAAGCTTCAAAAAATTGGCCAATTCTTGTTTTTGCTTCTGTGGTTTCATTATCATCCAACCAAAACATAATCAGCCGACTTGATCATCAGCAAAAACTCTTCTTTTTCTCTTTCTTCTTTCTCTTTTCAACGTAAGCAAAACATATACGGAAGCATAAAATTGTATAATTAATATATACTTACAGGAGTTAAGGTATGGTTTTGTATGAAACTCTCTTCAAGAAGATGTGATTGCTCTTTGGTTAGACGGAGTTTTTTACGCCGCCGGCTACCGGAGTTGCTATCTTCTTCGTTGACATGTGGTGTTGCACCGATCATGATCCACTCACGATCTTCTTCCGTCTTTGGAGTTTGATTTATGTCCAAATCTCTCACTATGTGATCGCCTACCAAATTATTTAATTATTGGATCTTTTTTCAGAGACGATCAATATAATATCTATGATTTAAATAACCTCTGGATCTTACCAGATGAAGGATGTGAAGGAGATGGAGAGAAGCTTGGAGTTGATATTGTTAATTCTAAAGAGCTTGAATTAGGTGAGACGGCCATGGAGGAGGATGAGGAAAATTTGGAATCAATAGAATTTGATGAAGAGATAGTTTTTTTTTGGAAGAGAAAAGGTAAAGTTGAAGTTTTATATGATAATAGAAATGTGAGTGTGTATATACATTATATACACATGTGAAAGAACAAAAGAAAAAAAGGCCAGACAAAGGAGAAAGATTTTGTGATAAGCGTGGAATATGGAATAAGGAATTAAGCCTGATAGAAATATCAAATATCAAGAAAATAAAGTATCAAAACACGACAAAAGATAAAAGTTTCAAGCAGGTCAAATGAAGGAACAAAAATTAAGGGAGAAATAAATGGCAGTGTACGCTGAGCGAATAATAAAAAAAAAAGAATTGAATGAAATGAAAAGGTGTGTTGACGTGTGATTGGTGGATTTGGAGAGAAGGAAGGGGTTTGACTACGGTCGTTAAGTCAAATCATATTCGTATGAATATGATCAATTATTACGTGTTTTACCAATTTTAATTTCGGAGTTATTAAATTCATTATGGTCTTTGGCCAAAGTGTTGTTATGGAGCGTTAGAAGAATGAGAATGGTCCAAGCTTGAATGGATCTTTTTATAAATTCTATAACCGTATAGACTAATACAAAGTTAATAACTAGATCTTTAATTAATAGCTAAAACTTAAATCATTCAAATAAAAACTGCAAAACTATTGTTAATTATTATAATTATTGTTATTACTTTGTTTTAAAATGAATACGGTAATGTTTATTGTTAATTATTATAAGCAGATTAAGTTAAATAATATAACAACATTATTTAATAAATTTAAATTAACAAAAACATTATTTAATAAATTGAAATTAAATAAATATTTAAATATATTATTACCATTTATGATAATTTATATGCATAAAAAGTAGTCAAAATTAAAAAAAGTATACATACGTATACGTTAATTAATATTACTAAAGTTATACACATATCTGATATTTCAGATATATATATTAAAAAGTTCTAAGCATGTTTTAAGTTTTGTGATTTATTCAGTTTTTAATGATATATACCCCACGCATTGTGTGATAATTAACTCGTTATAATTGGCATGCATGACCAAAATTTGCCAAATGACTAGATTTATTGGCCACTCCTCCAATATATCCATGGCTTTTGGCTTTTGCATCCAAAGTGGAGTTGCTCTGGGCCCCTCTACCTGCTTTTGTGTTTACATAGTCGACCTTGATCCGGTTTACTCTTTTCCTCCGGTTCTGTTTAATAATTTCTTCCTTCCGGGTTGATCACAAGACACAAGGGCAACACAAATTTCGTAGGCTCATAATTTGAATTATAACAAAAATCAATTTACGGTGGTTCAACAGTTGAAAAATAGTTATTTTAAAGTTGAAAAGCATTGGTTGTATCCGTCTACTACGATTTCAATAATAGTTAGATCACTTAAAAGATATAGTAAAAAAACTTTTTTCAAATTTTGTTTTCGAAAAACCAATCGTCAACCAGCTAGTGGACATAAGAAAATGTTGGGATATCACTTGATGGCATAGTTGATCAATATACAAAGTCAGTTAGCTTGCATACTCGACTGATTGGTAAAAAATACTTCGATTAAAAACATCTTCAGTGTAAACATTTTAAATGACAAGAAAAAAAAAATCTGATTCTTCCACAAATTGTTTTTTTTTTTAAAAAAAGGCTTTAGTTCAAAATTCTCAGATTTTTAAAATATTTTTGCTGATTAAAAAAATCTTAAATTCTCAGATTTTTAAAACAGTAAACACCGGTGGTGGTAGATCCTAATTCCTAACGGATTTGATTGCTCTCAGCGTTATAAACTTCAAAAAAGCCCAATGGGCCTTATAAAGCTAACTTAAACCCCAACAAGACCTAGAAAGTTCTATTAGCATCGAGACTCCATTTTCACTCTCTCTTTCTCACTATTGCAGTCACGTCGGCTTTAAAAGTTTCGCATTCGATTTACCGTTGTCGCAGTTCCTGCGTTCCGAATTACGACGAAGAAGCAAAGACTCATAGAGAAAATGGCGAAGCGCTTGATTCCAACTCTCAATCGTGTTTTGGTTGAAAAGATTCTTCCTCCTTCGAAAACTACCTCCGGCATTCTCTTACCGGAGAAATCTACTCAGGTATCGGCGTTTGACTCGCGCGCTATGACTCTTTTTCTCTTATCCGGTCATTTACATTGTGATGTTATTTGAACGCAGTTGAATTCCGGGAAAGTGATTGCCGTCGGTCCAGGAGCGAGAGACAGAGATGGGAAGACGATTCCAGTTTCGGTTAAGGAAGGTGACACAGTTCTCTTGCCTGAATTCGGTGGTACCCAAGTGAAGCTCGGAGAGAAAGAGTATGCCTATGATCTGTTTGTTGTTATTCCTCAGAGAAGCAGAGGCAGGCTCTCTTTCTTGACTATGTGTGTGTGTCTTTTGATTTCTCTGCAGGTTCCTTTTGTACAGGGATGAAGATATCATGGCCACTCTTCACGATTGATCGTGTTGGAGGAGTGATTGGATCTTCGGAACTTTTAGCTCTCGATTCAAAACCAATTTCAGTTCTATTTCTATTGCTTAGATTCTGTAAGATCGTACGTTCCAATTTGGCAACAAAGCTCAATACTTTTTAATGAAACTCTTATTGATACATATGTATTGTTTCTTATGTTCGTTGAAAAGATCCGAAAGAGAGATGCAAAAAAACTGGGTTTTATAAGTTTAAAAGCGTCTTGTTTTGGTTCCATACATAATATATTGAAGATTAGATGACTACAATGGTAACTAGTTATGTCGGCTGATTATGAGCTCAGTGAAACCGTGGTTTCTCTGAGCCAAGAATATAGCAGCAGTTCCACAATTGCCCAATATATTTGGTATTATGGAACTACTGAAGAAGCTTATTGCAAGTTCCAACGCCAATGGCTGCAGCGAGGTGCCAACCGGCGTGAATGAATGGTGTTTCAGGGAAAAGATCATCAGCTATGAACAAAGCTCCACCCAACAATGAAGACATCTTGTGTATGTTATGAGCCGCTTTCAAATCTGGATCCTTTAGGGCTCTTTTTGCAAAAGCGACCTGAGTCGAAGTTGAGATTTGAGTTAGATTTCATTGAGTGAGATTCATTCACATGGAGTGAAAGGTTGAGATTAGTACCTCCATCATTCCAGTGTGAACAGCTGAAACCACGAGAGGCTGGAACGGTAGAGCCAGAGCTGATGCAGCCATCAAGAACTTTGGGTTCTCTTCCCTAAGAGCTCTCGATAGACACTGTACAATATTATTATTAGTTATAGTCTTGAAAATTATGGAAGAATCTATGTATGTTCAATGGGTAAGAAAGTAAAAGACTTACTACAGTCGCTGTGGCAATCATTGTGTAATCAGCCCATCTTAGATACTTTCTCATCTTCCCTCTTGAAGAATGATACAAACTCGATGCGATTCCAACTCCGATTAAGGAGTTTGCATACACCTTCATGTTCAAGTTTTTCCTGTAGTGGCATATTCCTTCCATATTGGTTATCTGTTCGGGAAAAATATGCAATTCTTTATCTGAAATCGGATGAAACAAGCAAGGATGATTACCTCGGTGCCTGCATACCGAGGAAAATGAAAGGGAGCGATGTGATCACATTAGCAGCTGTTTCTAAGAGAGACTGATCGCCTGTCAATAAAGTAGGATATCGATTGAATACCAAAGGATCGATACAACACACTCACATGCAAAGAGAAAGGCGAAAACAAGATGGAAGGAACTGAGTAGTATTTCTCAGAATACCGTGGATGCTGCAATGGATGGGTCTTAGGCATGGTGGTCTTTGTTGCCAGACACGTCTGCAGAAGATAATAGAAGCGCACTGAATCAAACATCCAATTTTAGACACAGTGAACAATATCTTCGAACTAGACATTCCGCTCAATAGTTCAATTCGATAATGGCATCTCAATATGTCAGCCTATTAACAAGCTATTTGAATATAAGCAATCAACTTACTCAATGAATAGACTCTGTTTTGTTCCTGCATCTGAGGATTCAAAGCTGGATACTTGGCTGATACGCTCAAAGGCGAAAGGCGAATGAGACACAACATGAACCCCATGGACACCCTCAAGGGATTTGCTTGTCTTTGATACGCTTTGAGGGCTCATGGGGATTCTATTTCAAGACCACAAGGGAAGATCTTTGCTAGCCAGCAATTCCTTGCTGGTCTAGCTTGGCTTTTTGTAGTACTGTTTATTCAGCTGCTGCTCTGATTCACCAAAAGAACACATTAATTGTAAGGGACATTGAAAATAATTGTATCTGTGTAAACCTTTCTCAATTAACCAATAATCTGTTCATCTGAGATTCTCATCTTTAAATTATGTTTTGCCAGAGAGAAATTAAGGTCTGCCACCTAAAATTAGATAGACCCAACTGTGAACAGCCACAATTTTCTCAGCGTTTTTCAGTTTCATATGAAATCGTAGGGTTAACACTAGCTAAGGGCCAAGAGTTCATAAAATCTGAATTTCAAATTCATCCAAAATTGATCCCGCAAGCATGCACAGATTCAAATTCTAAAAACCATCTAAAACTATCGCCAAGGTAATTCATATCCAAATCATTTCGTTTGGAATGAATTAGCTCTTAACAAAACTGATCCGGGAGAAACAAAAAAGACGAAGCAAAGCCCGATAGAATCAAAATAAAGACAGATTAAGCTCAGCGAGAGGAACCGATGGTACAGGAATATGCGAGATTTGAGGAGAGAACGAACCTTGCGAGGCCTGAAGGGATGAAGAGAAGAAAAAGCTCGAGAAAAGAAGAAGCGGATAGTAATGGTGGTAACAAAGAGAAAAGTTGGGAAGAAGAAGAAGAAGAAGAAGAAGAAAATTGACAGTGAGAGAGATGAGTCACGAATCTTCTTCCTTTGACTCTTAAGGCATATTCTCTTCCTCTCCTCTTGGTACAACAGTCGGCCATTTCTCGTACCGGAACCCGGTTTAATCCGGTCCTCTCTCTAGTTTTGGATATGGGCCTAAAATGGGTCGAGCCCAGTGTTGCTCCTCTGCGGCACTGGCAAAATTATATATTTTGGAAAAAAAAATAATAATTATATGAAGAAAAATATTTGTATTTTACATACAAACTGTATGCATAATATTTTAAAAATATTACTTTTAAAAGAAAGAGCTTTAGCTTTAATTTAGCTTTCATCACATTAGAATCCTCGATCAGTAAGAAAGAAAAGTTTTATTAATTAGAGTAAAAGAAATTTATAATATGCCTAAAAAATACAAAAAATCTAAATTTATAAAACGGATGAAGTTTACTAATTAAGGTCAAAAGTTTTCTTAACATTAACTAGTTTCTGTACATACAAAAAGACTTATTGCTATACCCAAAGAAGAAAAGAGCTGGTGAGCTACTACTGGTGTGCCGAAATTAATAAGAACACACATTCTAATGAAATTAATTAAACTTAGGTAAAACAAATGGGGGCATTTATGAATGATATCTTCGACCGATACTTATAGCTAGAGAATCTTTGGGACTGCTAAAAAAGTTGCATCATAATTAAGACCGTTATGTGTCGCGATAATACATTTATACGAGTGTGTTATAGTCAAAATTTAGCATGACTTTTGTTTAGCTTCCAGAACCACACCTGAGGACACATGGATTATCAAAAAAAAAATTTAATGTACAAATATTTTAATCTAGCTTTACACTATTCCCAAGGAGTTTTCTGACGTTGTTGGGTCTCCGTTAGTTGACAAAACAAAACTGAGTCTTAAAATTCAAGTTTCCGTCATGTTTTCATCTTTATTATGTCGGCCCTCGACGCTTCTACCCTCTTGAATCAAATTTGTCTTGCCCTTTTATTGAGACAATTATTTGAATTATTCTTAGACCATGATCAATTGAGAACTCTAAGAGTTCTTAGAGCGTTTCTTATAATTTATATAATCAAAAAAATGTTAAAAAGATTAGATACGGTTCTTAATTAAGAAACACAAGAACCGATTCTTATTTGTCACGTGTCTGATCCATGTTAATTTGGATGAAAAAAAAAAAAAAAAAAAAANTTTTTTAAAAACCCCTAATAGAGTTCTCCTTTGGAACACATAAATCTAAAGTTTTTATGAAAAGTTCTTAATTCTAAATTTATAATTAAAAAATAACTAAAATCTTTTTCTAAGTTTCTCAGTTGATCATGCTCTTATAATCTAGATTATCGTTGGTAATACAAGCGGGAGACTTAGCCATTGCATGCATTTCAAATCACTAATTCATTTGGACTTCAACCTGGATAATTTATATTTAGTGGACTTGAGGCAAAGTATATTTACCAAGGAGCCTACTCATTTTCGAGATAAATCTGGCGGTGCTAAACTTAAACAATGAACATTTATTGACGTGACTGCGTATAAAGAGGGAACGGTAAAGATTAGAGGCAGATGAGAGCAATAAAGAAGACGGACAGTGTCACAGCCCTGGCCTGACCATTTCTCATCCTTTGTAAAAAAAATATTAACCGGCCACTCAATCCCGTTAATTCCTTCATATACTATTTTTAAATGTTAACCATGTAGAAGAAAATGCTGGATAAAATGATTGATGACGACAAACATTTAAAAACTAGTCAAATATATATAGTCAGGCAGAAATTATGGATGAATGAATAAAGTCATAGAACTATTATACTTTGATAATGCGTAAACTTTTTCCCATTCATTTCTCACTGACTGGGAACATTTTTGGAAGAGGTTTTACTTTGTTGTTCTTTCTTTTTATCAGCTGGGTATTTATTATAAATGGTTAAATGTCAGTGGATTTCAAAAGAATAATGAACTCAATCGAATTATACTACTACCCATTTTTACCCTTAGTTAGATCCATTTTGTTTCCTTAACAACGGATGATAATGACTGAATCCGAAGATGTATCATTAACATTCTATGGTGGCATATTCCCTCGAGACCACGGTTTATACTAGTTGTAAATGGTTGCCATGGAAATTCAAAACTCGACCTTTTCATTTAAAAACTATTTTGATGTTACCAAAATGTTCACAAAACAAAAAAAACTATTTTGATATACAAACAACATATTGTTGGATAGTCATGAGCAGTGGATTTAGCTAAATCTTTACTTTTTGGGTACTCAAAATAAATAAATAAATACATATGATAATACTTAATAGTAACACTAATATGAGAGGGAACTATTCACAATTACTCAATTGGTAGGGGTAGGTATATGTTTTTTTTTGTTGTTGAAGATTTAGGGTAGGTATATGTTGAAGAGCAAAGAGAAAAAAAAAAGAATTTATGAAGGCAGATGCTGAAGGAAAGTAACTATGATTCATAGCTTCTCCTGCACACGCCTTCTCAAATTCCAAACACTAAAACCATATTACCATTACACCATACCATCTCATTTCATAAATGACATTTCTTGAAACATCACACAACAAAGGAGAGAGACAACACAATTCTTTTGTAATATTAAACACACATCATTATAAAACCGTTGCAACACTTAATGGTTGTAACAAACGGAAGAGACTAATCTGCTTGCAAAATGAACCACTCTATTTTTTGGATGGACAACAATCTATTGCATACCAAAATTCTTTTATTTTTTTTCATAAAAACGGTTTGCAACAACAAATTTATATTTTTTTTTGTCCACATTACTGCTGACAAAAATTTATAAATGGTGTACAAAAAGAGATCATATTCGCAAACGGATTAATCCGTCACATATGCTACAACCATTCAAAGCGTAATCAATTTACAAATTTTTCTTTAGTTATATAAAGAATAGGATAATTTAATCTCCTTGACAAAAAAAAAATGCAATTATGGTTCCTTTTAGCTTTTAACTGGTGTGTAATCTTTAAATTCTTAATACTAACATTAATAGAGTTCCATATAACCGAACCAAGTCCTACCCTAAAAGCTAAGATGTTTCTATGCTCCATGAAAAAACAAAAAACAAAAAAGGATTCCAACTTACAAAATGTATGACAAACTCGATTTTACACTAAGGTACCTTTGGATCGCGATCGGCGTTCCGCGTTTGCGTCTTGCGTTTTGCTTGTAGTCTTTGTAAGGGTGGGTGAAGGGGTAATTGATAATTATAGCAACGCGTACAAGTTAGTTGTGGAGAGGATTGGGACCCGTGTGAACTACTCTCTTGTCGTCTCCATAAATGTCATCTTCTCTGCTCAATGGCCCACGAAACGGCGTCGTTGCGTATACCAGAGCCTTTCTCGGCGGCGAGACGAAGTGACGACGTGAATCAACAGAAGCTGATGAAGACAAGGTTATCTGAAAAGTGACAAAGAAGAAGAAGAAGAAGAAGAAACACATGTTCATCACGTCCCATCTTCTAATTTCTTTTCCTTGTCCCTTTCTTCGTACCAACAGGTGAGTCATCTCAGAGAAACCGGAGTTACGAACATGAAGACAAACAAATCAACTGAGACAGTGGAAGTCAAAGCTCGAGACTTTTTCAAAGGAGGAGAGAAGAGAGAAGGAGAAGAAGAAGAAGAAGAAGAAGAAGAAGAAGAAGAAAAGGGTTTTTTTTGGGGGAAATTCAACTTTTTGTCTTGTGGGTAAAAAATGAGGTATTTGACTTGTTATGGTTGGCTCATTTCCGTGAAGGGTCTTCGGATCCTTGTAAGATCTGCACTGTTCTTTCCTCTAAAAGGCAAAAGCTTTCCAAGAATTCTATTTTTCTCTCTCTTTCTTTCTTTGTCTTGGAAGTCGTAAGCAAAGAGAGTGCGTGACTGTGTGGTCTGTAGAAGAAAGTACGCCAGGCGATATTAATAACGGCTGTCACCTCTTTGTGTTTATTCGAGGGAAGAGTCTTCGAAAGCACTCTCTTCTCTTTACTATTTTCTTTACTTTTTTTTATTTTTGTATTTTCTTTCTTTCTTTGAAAAGATTATTAATTTCCTAATTATGAGTTTTGACTTACTAATAATTGTAATTAGGTTTTTTCTTGGTAATGGCGCTGAGTATAGGATCTCTATCTCATGGTGTATAACACATTGGCCAATGTTCTTTGGAGGCATTGACTTTGTGAGTTGAGACAGCTCACTGTGTTTTAAAATATAGCACCCTACCTTTTCTTTCGGTTGTTGCGGTCAAAGTAGATAAGATTGGGAAGTTCTAGTCAATATTTTATTTTTGGTGGGTACCATTTAATCTTAAGGGCTTTTTAAAAAATATATAATGGGCTTTTTATTTAATGCATGAAAAAGAAAATAAAACAATATAGAAGCCTAGCTCAGGCCCATTCTTTTGTGTTACAGTACAGCCCAGCTGAAATTGAGAATTAAGAAACCAACATCGAATTAAAGGTGTAGAGCCAGTAGGGACGAACGAGAGTTGATTCAAAAATGATAAACTTTTATAGCTTGGGATTAAAGGTGTAGAGCCAGTAGGGACGAGAGTTAATCCTCAAATCACACAAATTGATAAAAGTTTTGTGCGATAAAAAATACCAATAAGAGAGAGCGGTATAACAAAGTTTATCATTTTGAAATTGAATACAAATATACAATAATACTAATGGCTTTTTTAATCCCAAGGTTATACATTAGTATTCAATTTCAACATGATAAACTTTGTTATACCGCTATCTCTTATCGGTATTTTTTATAGCACAAAACTATTATCAATTTGTGTGATTTGAGGATTGACTTGATAGCGAAAGGAACGACGTGAATGGTGTGTTTATTCTATAATAATATCAATATAAACCACTTTGTGAACAACCGACAACGCAAATAGTTTGGCATGTTAAACGTTAAAATACTGGGCAGGTGAATTATTATGATAGGATCATGAATCCGTGATCACACATGGGGCCACAATACTAATCATGATATTATTTTAATGAACAAATCATCGTTCTATTCTTCAACACTTGCTCACTCATTCCTCTACAAATAGAGGCTAAAGAACACAAAAGATGACTCACTCCTCTCCTAAAATCCTAACCTTTTTATTTGATCAAGATAAGCAAAAATCATGGCAGAAGCGTCTAGTTTGGTGGGGAAGCTTGAGACAGAAGTGGAGATCAAAGCTTCGGCTGGAAAGTTCCATCACATGTTCGTTGAGAGACCACACCATGTCTCCAACGCAACTCCAGGGAAAATCCAGGGATGTGATCTGCACGAAGGCGACTGGGGCAAAGTCGGCTCTATTGTCATCTGGAACTACGTTCACGGCAAGTCAACTTTGTACACTTAAAAACAAACAATCTATTGATTCTAAACCAAAATTACTTAAGACTAATACATGAGGTATGCAACCGTCTAAATTCTGTAGTGGCAAAACAGCAAAGTGTGTATGGTCAGTTGATCTTAGAGCATGATCAATTGAAAAATTTAGAAAAGGATTTTAGTTATTTTTTAATTATAAATTTAGAGTTAAGAAATTTTCATAAAAACT
>OVAY01000607.1:0-24090 GCA_900406395.1 Kernera saxatilis
TTTCGACGTGTGAAAATAGATCGTTGGTTTAGTTAAAGATATTGAACAAAAATCTCTATGTAACTATTCAATGCTTAATCATGGTTATTGTTATTAATGTAAGCAATCCGAACGTGTGTTAAAGGATTTGCGACTGCTTGAGATATATTATTTCGATGTATGTACATTTCTGTTAGTTTAGTTTGGTGTGTGTGATTGTAATTGTATCAATAGATACCTATATTTTACAAGGAGTTTTCTTTTGTTTTGTGTTATGAATATGTATTTAATATTATATAAATTCATAGTTTTTTATTTTTTCTATAAATACTATTTATTGTCTAATTAAAAATAATTTAGCCAGTAACCAAAAATTGTACAAAATACAACTGGTCAAAAACTATAAAATTAAATTAAATTTTGCATTGAAAGTCTAAAACATCAACTAAAATATAACAAATTTTTTGGTTAAAACATTAATTAAATTGAAACAGAAAGAGTTTTTTTTATGATATGCATTTATATTTATTTTTGTAAAATTCAAGTATTGTTATACTTAATAGAAATGTAATTATTTAAAAAAAAATAATTTGAGCGTTTTAAAATACCAATACAAACTTATATTATAAAATTGGTTTTGTTAATCGTCTCCAGCCTGCCTGCGTGAGATTAGTTGTCATATACAACACCACTACTCAAATCGCCTTTGTAATATACTAATATCCATGAAGAGAAAATTGTCAAAACTACCACAATTTATTTCCGTACTTATGCAATTTACCATAATTTTTAAACATTGTAGGAAATGCCAAAATGATGTGGTGGTGAGGGAAAAAATGCCGATTCTATCCTTGTGGTAGTGTTGGATTTGATGTGCAAAGCAAAATTAAGAGCATTAATTGCAGAGCATAGATTGATGACAATTTAATTAAAATTATATCAATACTAATATCAGCAATTATGACATCTTGGTGGAATCTACATTAAGATATAAGAAAAATAATTGTCAACTTGTAAAGTAAAATGTGCACGTGAGATTAGTTGACAGTAAACACGAGTTTATGTAGACGACAAGTATGCAAAGCATGTAAACTCTGTAATGCACAAGAAAAGTAACATCAGTATTTTTGTAGCAGTGGATGAAAAATATACACAACGTAATGGACAATAAAGAGTATTAATCGATGGACAATGACTATTCAAGCGAAAAAGTGGTAGACAAAATCAAGTCAACACTATTTCAAACAGATTCGGTGACTATTCAATCACAAAGATGATCGACAAAATAATGTGATGGACAAGAAAAATAGCATATTAGTATTTTTGAAGCAGTGGACGAGAGAATATACACAACCTAATGGACAACAAAGAGTTTTAATTAATGGACAATGACTATTCAAACGAGAAGGTGGAAGACAAAATCAAGTCAACACTATTACTAACAGTTTGGGTGACTATTCAATCACAAAGGTGATGGACAAAATCAAGTCAAACACTATTAAAAATCAAATCAATCATATGTTATTCATTCGGGGCTACTGTGAAAACTGTACGAGTGCGTGAATGAACGAGAAAACGGTAATTGCAACCCCGATCAAACATTGAAGATCTATTGAAGAAAGGGAAAGAGATATAATGTTGGAGGTAGACATCTTTCCGGAGATAGACATTTTCCCGCACAGTGGATAATATTTTTTTGGAGGTAGACATCTTCCGCCACAGGTAGGTAAAAAAAATGCAATTAAATTTATAAACAAGTTAGAGAAAAGTGTAACAGTAGACAACTATGTAAAGCACATATGGACAACGTTTCCAGAAGTATGGACAAGATTTTAAATTACTAATCAGTGGGCAAGTCTAATTTTACTCTGGAACTTGGCATGAGGACCGTAAATTAGTTGACACTACTGGTAGAGCAGAAACATAGCAAAATTAATTTTAATGGGTGAACAGAAAAAATAAAACATTAAAGAATAACCAAGGGAAAGAGATGAGACAGATGATGAACAATGACAAAAGTTGGCAAAAACGAAGCACTCTGAAAAATGAGAAAACTGTTGATTTCAAAAATAAATAATGAACCTGTCAAATCATGCAGGTCACTTCATTTGCCAAAAGTTGCCTCTTAAGATGAAGGTTATTTCGGTCTTTTAACATGGACGTTGTGGTATTTTATAAAAGACTCGGTAGAAAGTGGTAGATCACACAAATTTTTAGAAAAAAGTGGTATTTTCTATAATTTTTTCATTCATGAATTGCCGTGTCCTGTGGGTCAACGCGTCAGCAGATTCTGCCGTTTGAGGTTTAAACGTCAACACTCTGTCTTTAACGTCCGTTAAATGCCATGTGCTTTGTTGACTTTCCCGCTTTCGTTTGACAATTTGTAAACATATCAAACGATTGTTATGCCTAGCTAGTAGATGATGTAAGAAGAATCAATAATTCAAACAGATAACATTTGTTTAATTTTTGAATTATATCAATATGTTTTTAATTTCAAACAATATATATGTACTATTTGAAGAAGTTCATGTCTGGTTTTTATAGGATTTATGAGATTTAATAAGTAGATACTAAGATATCAACAGATAACATTTCACATCGTGATATCACGTTCAAAAGACAACCTCAGGTAGATTTGACTCGCGTAATGCACGAAATTGCACTTAACATGATTATCAAATTATCTCTTAAAATTAACTAATCATATATAAACTCTTTTTTGAACAAAATTATAATACATTTATGCTTTCTTTAAGGGCATATAAAAATATGAAGTTGTGCTATTTTTATGTGCATATGTAAATATGATAAAATCAGAGTTTAATTTTGTTTTAATAGATATAATAATATTAAAGACTGTAACTCAATTAGAATAACTAATCATTATAAAAAAAAATATTGATCACGCTTAGCTGTATTCTTCAAGTTTTATATGCCGAAGGGGGAGAAGAGGAATTCTCACTTCTCAGGCAGGCATGATGAATTCGAGTGGGTTTGGTGAGAAGGAAATCAATGGAAACCCATTTTTCATATACACTTTATTTTCTCAAACCTCCTCTTCTTCCTCCTCCTCCGGTGAAGCAGCAATTCAAACTCTCTTCTTGTGTCCTACTTCACGTCGCAAAGTTGAAAAGACAAGACGAAAGAAGAATAATTATCATAAGAATATCTCGTCACCAGCACCGTATCTCTTTTACCTCCTCTCTTCCATCCGGAAATTGGTCTTGCGGGGTTTGTCGTCAAAAGGTTGACAATGATTGTGGTGCATACTCTTGCGACAAGTGTGATGATTATTTTGTTCATTCAAGATGTGCGGTGCGGAGAGATGTGTGGGATGGGATAGATCTTGAGGGAGTACCTGAAGAACCTGAGATAGATTTTGAGCCATTCGAGAGGATAACTGATGGAATCATACTCCATTTTTCTCATGGCCATCATCTGAAACTCAAGATGAGTAAAGTTTACGACGATAACAAGTTTTGTCAGTGCCTCCTTCCAATCTACGAGGGTAACTCCTATTCATGTATGGATGAATGTGACTTCACCCTCCACGAAGCATGTGCAAATGCACCGCGCAAGAAATATCATGGGTTGCACGCTCACCAACTTACGCTGAAGGTTGTCACTGATGAATATAATGACAACGAAGGTCACTTCCGATGTGAGGCTTGTCGGCGTGAAAGTTGTGGTTTCGTCTATGAGAGGTCTATAGGAGATTATGTTTTCAGACTAGATATAAGGTGTGCTTCGGTTCCTGAACCTTTTGAATACCAAGGCCATGAGCATCCTTTATTCCTAGCTTTAACACCAGAAGAAGAAGAAGCAGCGATATGTCAAATCTGCCAAGAAGACAGTGGAGGATACAGTACATGTAGGAAACTAAGTTGCATCGAATGCAAATATATTATATGTTTCAGCTGTGCTACTTTACCATACAAGGCAAGGTATAAACATGACAAGCATTTCCTCACATTTTACGAACCGAAAGTGGCAAACGATCATTCAGAGTGGTGTGATCTATGCGAAAGAAAAATAGCATTTTCAAGAGGAAACGGATTCTATTCGTGCGATGAGTGCTGCACCACTCTTCATATTGGTTGTTTACTTGGGGACCTCTATATGAAACCTGATCACACCATAAAGGTTTCCTGGGCGGTGGCTCGTATTATTCGCAACAATACTTTCACTCGGCCATTTTGCTATTGTTGTAAGGAGCGTTGTCGACACAAATTAGTTTTCAAATTGTTAGGCGAAACATTTTGTTCTGTATTTTGCTTGAACCCGTAGGGCTCCAGAATCGTCTGCCTGTCTACGCTTTGGAATACTTCCTCTCAGTCTCTTTTTTTTCTTTATCAAAACGCTTTGTAATCTTTTACATCTCACCTGCAATTTTCTCTATTTTTGTTGTGGCCACATTGTAAAAAAACTTTTTAAAAAATACCACATTCTAAAAAATCTTTTTAAAACTACCACAATCATATAACAAAAAAAAAATATGGAAGTGACAAAAAGTAAGAAAATGAAAAATATTTTTATTTATTTACTTATTTATTTAAAATGGTGGATTCATATATACATAAACAATATATATGTTTGAGAATTTTCATATTTGTTGTTATATGTGGACACAAATTTAACATGTCCGTATTCAACATATTTACAACGTGGACAACATATTTGAATACCTTCACTAAAATTGTACTTGTCCATTAATTGAAATAAATAAATGAACAATAATTCTATATATGTTCAACGATGGTGGACAATAAAAACATATATGTATATATTTGTATATCATGGACAATAGTTGTTGTGGATAATAATTCTCGTGGATAAAAAAAAATGAAAAAAAATAAAAGAATTAGAAATTGATTTGTATAGTTAAGAAGAGAGAAGATAAAAAAATGAAAAGAGAAAGAAAGAAAAAAATTAAAAAGAGAAAAAAATGAAAAGTAAAAAAGAGAAAAAAGTGAAAAATAAGAAAAAGAAAAGATAAAAACATTTGTGATAATTTTTAAAAAGTTAGATTGTGGTATTTTTGATAAATTTGTTTTGAAATCGTGGTAGTTTTCATAATTTTTTCATGTAAATATTCAATAAGATCTTAAAACCACATTGTTCTTTACGAGTTCTAGAGCTCCTTCATACTTGCACAGTTGCACTCTTACTTATCAATTTATTTATCAGAGAGTGTACATCTAGACCAAAAGGAATGTCATTAAATTTCATACACGACACTACAATCCCTAACGTGCGACTCAAGTCGCTCCGCGTCAGTGAGAAACTTCAAGCAACCTCGCGGCCTCGTGAACCAAACACAAAACACTCTCTACTTCTTCTTCAACCTTGCCTGATAATAAAGACTTGCCACTTTTCTCCTTCTCCAGCATCTTCAACGCATTATCGACTGTCTCGATCGTAGCCTTGTGCACCTCTTTCGCTCTAAGCTCCTCTGCGTCGAGCTCTTCTACAACAATCGCCGCCTCTTCCTTTCTCAGATCTGACTCAAACACAAGCTGGTGAATCTCGATTATCATGTTTTGTATTTCAGACATCCCTTGTTCTTCCATCTCTTGAAGAGTCTGCTTCTCTTGGATTGTATTCTCCAATTCCATCTCTGATTCGGATAACGTGTTCGACCTCTTTGCCATCTCTGTTTCCATGGTTTTGATCTCTTTCTCCAGTTTCAGAGACTTGTTGTTCATATCGTCAACTTCTTTTCTAACCGAAGCCAGCTTCTCCCTGGAGAGCTTCATCTCGGACTGGAGCTTTGTTTTCTCTTCCTCGGATTTTAGCAAATCCGTGGCTTTGCCTGTAAGCAGAGTGTTTCGCTGAGGAGTGTTGATCTTCTCGATGTTATCGATCGCGCAAAGAACCTTCTCTTCCTCGTGTCTCCTGTTCTCTTCATCCACTTTTATTTTCAGCATTACAATGTTGCTCTTCAGCTCTGCTTCACATTGTTGAATCTTACCCATAGCAGCGTCGATTTCTCTCTTGTAAGAACGGAGAAGTTCAAGCTTTTCGTTTTTCTGGTTCAGATGATCGGAACATGAGTTCACACGCGCCTTTGCCCGTTCTTCTCGCTGTTGAAAGTAAGCTGCAGATGATACAAAGTTTGATAGTGAGCATCTGAGAGCACCCAGCTTTTTCTCTGCGACTTCTTTTCTTGCGTTAGTTTGATCAGAGACAGCTCTAATTGATCCTAGCTCGCTCTGGTGCTCCTTGACTCTGTTTTCGGCCTCTTTGCTTTGCTTCGACAGCTTGATGATGTCCGAAATAATCTCTTCAAGCGAAGAGAACACTCCAATGGTTTTGGCAGAGACCGAAAGCTTTTCCTGCGCCAATTCAAGTTTCAGCCTCGCTGAGTTTAAATCTTCTGTGGACCTTTCGGTGTCACTGGAGCAGCTGGCAACAATACCATCAGCTTCAATAAGCTTCTCTTGGCTAGGAGGAGCAGAGAGCAGTCTTTTGAATTCATCTTTTTCCTTCATCGCATTTTCATACAGACTCATCAGCTTCTCGTTCTCCTCGTGCATCTCGTTAAGCTGATTCTCTAGGTTCCCTATCATTCTCTTCAGTTCCTCACCTGCGCTTCTCTCGACCTCCAGAGCAAACTCCGCACTGTTCTGAGCTTCGGCGTTATCTGTCTCGGTATTCTGCAAAGCTCTGGAGCTGTTTTCTGCGGCTACTTGTTCATACAGCTCTATGAGTTTGTTGTTGTCCTCAATCAGAACCTTTATTTTCAGGCACAGTTCATCCTTTTCTTTCGACAACTTGATCGCTGTCTCGTGAGCTTCGGCTTCTCTTTGACTAGCACATGCAATGGCTTGAACCATTGTTTTAACCTCCATCTGATCATCATCGCCAACCATGCCTGAGGATTTTATCCCTTCAAGCTGCTTAGCCAAATTCTCCACAAGCCTGCAAAGAGAAATCCAAAAGAGATAAGCCGAGGCTTAATGTTTGAACCTGAAACTGAAATATATATATATTGTGTGCATTAAATTACTTTTCCAATCTCTCTTTCTCGTCAATGGAGAAACTTAATGATTTCTGAAGAGATTCCATTTCTGCCCGATTTTGAATAGCCTTGAGATTGCAAAAACAAGCAATAAGTTAGAGAAATCTGATCTGATTGTAAAACCCAACTGAATAGACTGAAGTCAAGAATAACCTGCATCCGGAGGAATTCATTCTCATCTTGGATCGACGAAAGTTTCTTTGATTCTTGATTCTGCCAAAACAAAAAACAAACGTCAAAACGTATTTTGTGCTGCCAGAAAATAACGGACTTTGTGAGGCAATCAAGCCCATACCTCGTTTGAGCAGAACATATTGCTGATGTTACCTTCTTCTTTAACCATAGAGTACTCTGACTCGTGCATGAGTTTCCAATCAAGAGCTTCTAGCAGCTGTACATAGATCCAAGTTACATGCTAGTTCAAATCGTAAGCAAACTTCTACGTCTTGAAATGACAAGAAAATATTATTTCACCTTGGCTTGTAACACTTGAATCTGTTGATTCAAGATATCCCGTTCACCTTCCTCACATTGCGATTTCAATCTGTGTAGCAAGTGAAAGTTTAACGATAATAAAAGGAGATATATATTGCTGAGGGAAAATAGGGAATTTTCAAAGAATCTTCTTGCCTTCGAATCTCTTCTTTCAGTCGCAAGTTCTCTGTGGCAAATTTTGTAACTTCTTGATTTCTGTCAACCTGAGCTCGTAGCACCTCAATCTCTTTTAAAAGGTCTGCCTTTTCTTTTTGCAGATGTGCTTCAACAGAGATCTTTCCTGAGGCTACACCTTGTAAACTCTTGATTGCTGAATCTCGGAGCTTTAACATCATTTTCAGTCCTCGTATTTCATCCTCTCTTTTCTTTTCCTGTTTGGAGAAAAGAAAAAATTATGAACTTTCTTTCTTGCTTCAATTTTCCTTTGATTTTCGACAGTATGTGAATCCGAAGTGACGAATCTTTTTCTAACGTACCAACTTCATTGAGGCCTCATTTTCAGCAGCCAAAGCCTGTAAAGCAGCATCCTTTTCCCTCTCTCTCTTGAAAGCACCAACAAGTGCAACTTCGTAGTCTTTTGCCTACAAAGCGTGAAAAATGTTAAGAACAGGCCAAATGCTGAACAAATAAAGGTCAGATTCCAAGAAAAATCTTTGAGAAACTCCCTATCAGGGAGACCAATTTTCAAACCTTAGACATCTTTTTGTGAGTTGTCAGAGGAGTAAATGATCCATTGAGCCCATCCCACTTGAGAGATATTGGAGAAGCAGGGCAACCCATTGAGACGGTGTCAATGTCCTGATTGTCTACTCCAACGTTAACCATTCCTCTTAAGCGGGATACTTCTTTCTATAGAAAATGAATTACAACACTTAAGAACAAGTCAGTGGAGAGAAAGAGAAACAAACAGTCTTTGCTGAAAAAATATACCCTGAGCTGTTGAATTTGTAGCCGCATAGCCATAACATCTCCAGATGCATCTTCGTTGACAATTGCCTGTTGAGTATAAGATAATTAATATAACTAAACTTAGTGCACTATACCAAATCCATGACTTAGCAAACAATGCCATGGAAAAAATTCATTACATTGTTCTTAATAAGCTTGGCACGCTGTGCAAACTTCAAGGTACTTAGAGTCTCCAATGAGCAACTGAATAAGAGAAAGAAAAAAAGCATACCAAGGACCATGAGATACAGTACAATGAATATTTTGGGGAGAACGGTCATGGAATGATAAACAGACAGAGAGTATCCATGTACCTGGTAGATGGGCTAATATTAGCAATTATTATTGTCTTTGAATTCCCTCCAAGAGAATCCTGTAAATATATATAAGAGTGACGGTCAATGATCACTGCAATTAGGTGCGAGAACCATACAACAGAAATCCAAGCTAAATATGCCACATTCTTAATAAATCATGTTGAGTTCTCATAATTTAAGAAGATTTTTTACCTGAAGCAGAAATGTGAGCTTTGAGTCTCGATAAGGAACATGGACTGATTTTCCATTGGAAACGCTTACAAGATTCATGATCACAAGCCTGCAAAAGTCAGTAAAGGCAAAATCATTAAAACTATATAACAAAGACCAAACTAGAATACTTGACGCCTGTGCAAAGATGTATTCTTACCCCAATGTTGAAAGAGACTTGTTAATGTTGGTTGCTTCTTTGAGGCGTTCACCTTCAGCTCCTGAACTCTTTTGCCTATACCCCAGATGTTAGCAGAATATCTTAAACAACGAAAGGGTAGTCGATTTTTTAAAATTTATAGCGGATGTTACCTTTCAGATCCAGCTAAATCAACAAGATTAAGCCGTGCAAAACGATGATGAGTTACACCTTGAGATACCCACTAATAGAAAACACAGGTCAGGTTAATTTTATCTGAAATATTGATAATAACAGTTTCAGAAATACACCCTGAGAACTCACTTTGACAAGTTAAATGAAATTGATTACCTTGCTTTCAATGATACATGTAAATACACTATGGGATCGACTACTTGCACGATTCATATTAGTAGCAGCTACTTTCCTGTTTGCAGCACCCTACACAAAAAAAGTTCAACCGACGAGTGTATCGTGGAAGTTGCATAAGAAAACTATTATGAAAAGAAACGAAATGAAATGAGCAAGTTATCCACTGATTCTTGCATTATCTTTCATAATATGAAATGAAAGTGCATCTAGCATGCAAAGTAGTTAGTAAAAGCAAAAGAAAAGATGGCCGTTCAAGAAAATAGTGTCATCAAGCTTCACCATGCAACAATTAACTAAAGATTACTAACCAAATTCAGAGAATATTTTTCGAAAACTTTTTTGAAACATAAACATAGACAGGATAGATTATTTTTGAGAAATTTAAACTTACATAGGATCAAATTTTAATAGTTGAGAGAAAGTATCTATAGTACAGAAGCAAGTCAGAATAACAAAAACCTAGAAGAGCAGACCATGTGCTCCTAATATAAAATAACTAGAAAGTTTGCAACAAAAATAAACAAATGGAGAAGCGAAATGAGTTACCTGCATCAATTGTTGAATCACATCTCTGGCACTTGAAACTTCAATCTCCTTAAGATTCTCAACATGAATACCTTTCCTGTGGTCTTCCCTTAGCTGCGAAAGAGGAAGTAAGCATGCTTTAGTTAATCCCACATAAAATACAACATTCAGATTACAAGTTTCGATATCTATGTAAAAAGGAGAAGATACATTTGGTATGTATACCTGTAAATTATGAGATGATGGATCTAACAAATCAAGGATTTGCTCGTTGTAAATCTCCAGAAATGAGCATCTACAAGTAAAGTGTAGTTTTTCCTCTTTGCGGACCTCTCTTTCCTGGTACAGAAAAGACAGATAAGTTAGCACACAACATTTCATAGCGAACATATATGCATACAGAAAGACTTAAGGCACCAAACCTTTTGGATCCTTGAGAACAAATACTCAAAAACTCTAGGTGTCATCCCGCAGTTGACACTATGTCTACGTGTTCCTCCCTCGATATCTCCAAGCATAGTGTGAGTTTTCCCACTACCAGTCTGCAAATTAAGACTACCATATCAGACTATAACTAAATGCAGATAAACGCACACTCGAGAAAGAAATAAAGCTCACCTGGCCATAGGCAAACATGCAGCTATTGTAACCAGCCACGACATTCTCCACCATAGGCACTCCAGCCACTTTAAACATCTTCTCCTATAAGGTAAAATGAAAGCAAGCAGATTCTCAGGAACAGTCATTGAGTTTTAAAAGAATGCATACACGATCGCCGGGAACAAAAGGCGTTACCTGGGTAACATTCTCGTCAGCAACGAGATCAAATGTGAAACGAGACTCTGGATTCCCAGTCCAAGTGATTGCCTGGCTGTTGTCTTGCCTAACACATTTGTTGTTGCCTTGTGTAGAAATCTCTGAACTACTAAGTGGACGGGTTCTTATGATAACCTATTTTCAACATTCGAAGAAAGACAGGGATAACCTTAACTTTGTATAATTCTGCAAGATAACCTAATTGTTCTCAAAATCAATTCGCGATGCTAAGCAATTAGCTAACAAACCAAGAAACAATGTGTAGTCCTCAATTATATGTTTAATTCCTAACCAAATAAACACACAAAAGCTCGACGAAATCAAATCTACCAAGGAACCCAGAGAGGGAAACTCGTATCATCACTCACCAAATCGTTCAATTAAAAAGAAGAAGAATCGCACCTGCACATTGTGATCTTTCCAGAACGCCGGATCCTCGTCGAACTCAAAGCTGTGAGACCTCGAAATCTGAGCAGATCCAGCGCAGATCTCACCATCTTCGTCCAAATCGGGCATGCGTCGAACAGCGGAAGAGACAATCTGAGACTGATGAGTGTGGTTATCCGTCGAGACGGTGGTTGCATCCGGCGTGCACGGGACAGAGCGTACGGACTCCGACGCGGCGGCACGGTCGTTGAATCCGAACCGGCGCTTGATGGCACTAGCAGTCTCGGAAATAAACGGCATTTCTGATTAGGTGATGAGAGAGTGAGAATCACTGAGTCAGTGACTGAGAGAGAGGATTTTGAAATTGGGTCTGAAGAGGGAAAGAGAGAGAGAGAAAAGGAAACGTTGTATGAAGAAGACGAGATAGATTCGATCGGAGGGTGGATGGAGCGTGTGGATTAACGGATGAGATTGAATATCGTTTTTTTTAAATTATCAGAACGTTGGGGCATTTTGTTGACTTTTCAAACGTTGCGCCTCCTCCTTTTTTTTTAATTCCTTAATTAATATTCTTTCCAATATCGGTTAAGATTCCAATAAAATGTGAATGAACCAAACCGCGAAAACGTAAACCGGACATTGTATTCCAGATTTTCATTAATAAAAAAAAGAGAATCATACATAGATTTATTCTCGCAAAAATATGATTACTCCGACTTGTATAACGGAAACGAATCTTGGGATTGGTCCGTTGAAGTTGTTGCTACCAATTTTTAGAAGTTGTAGCGCCGATGGTAAAGATATATTACCAAACTCAAGAGTGCCACTGAGTTGGTTATCTATCAATACAACAACAGTCAAAGAAGGAATGGTGAAGAGCGAAGAAGGAAGAGTTCCAACAAAAGAATTTCCACTTGCGTCAAAAGACTCCAAATTGGAAAGTAAAGTGATATTAGGAGTAAGCGTGTATGTGAACTGATTGCCAGAGCCGTTCCTAGTGTTTTAAAGGCCATAAACAACTAAAAGAAAATAGTTCAATTTAACGCAAACAAATTAAAAGTTTAATATCCATTTTAATTTAAATAACAATTTACCTTCTAGTTTAACTCAAAAATGATAAATTTTATTACAGTAATGAAATCATAACTACTAATATAGTATTTTTATAAAAATATATATTTTATTTTTACACACTAAATTTCCTTTTTATAAAAAATGGAAGTAAAAACAAGAAAAAATGGTTATTGCACAGAAAAAAACAAATATAGAAAAAAACAAATTGAAAAGAGTCAAACTTGAATCATGCAATATGATATGCGATCACCAGTTCACTACTAAGGTTAATTATCAAACTTATAACAAGGCCTCAAAAAAATTTTTTTTTTTATGGAAGGATGCCGTAGGCAGGCGAGTGTTTCAAATTTGTGAAGGTGGGCACGGCCCTGCTGATTGCCATAGATATAGATATACAAATTTGACAACTTTTTAAGATTGAGTAAGGCTGTTGGAAAGTTAAATTCTCTACAAGTATGTTTTCTCTTTATTTCGTCTTTCCTTTCTGGGCTCGCTTCTCGTTTCTCTTTCTTTTTACTTGATTCACGACTTGATTGAATTCGTTATTGATCGAATAGCTGATAATGAAGAATGTAGCAGCTATGCGTTATGTCGTCAGCGTTGCTAAGAACTTGTATAATCGCATAAAAGTATTGCCTTTTTGGCTTTTTTGCTAAGCCTATAAATGGTTGGGATTGCGAGTCTAAGAAAACTTGTTTTCTTGGTATCTCACGAAAATAGACACAGATGCGGAAGCGGAGGCAGAGGCAGCATGCAGAGAAGAATCCTGATATTTCAATCAACATTCGCTTGTCGCCGACGGAATCCTCTCAAGAACGGGTCGAAGAAGAAGTCACAACAACACAAGAGGATCCGGTCGATGCGTCAATCTTGCTTCATGTACCTTGTCTCTTGGGTGCATAAGAAGGGATTCATAGGAGACCTCGTGTTCTGATTGTACAAGAAGGGGATCTGTATCATTACAATTGATCACCGAGTTCCCTTTTATTTTAGGTAATATTTTACATTATTCAATTATACCATATTTTATGTGTATTTGAGGTGTGGTACATATTTTTTTTCCAAATTCTAAAAAATCTGAAAAATCTTATATGCATAAAATTGTATTTGACATAAAAATGGTTTCTTAAAATTCAAAAAAAAATTAAACTAAAAAAATTTAGAAAAATTAGACAGCTTAATTTTAGCGACTAGTAAAATTTGTACCAAATTAAATAATTTTTGAATTATATTAATAGATCTAATCCACTGTTATTTTTTATTCTAGCAACAAATATATCACTAAATTATCATAATATTTTTGTTTATGATTCAAAAATAATATATATAAAATATTTATCTAAGCTCTATCTTGTATCGTTTATTGTATTTTTACCATTCAAACATTTATACCATACCGCATGTTGAATTTTTTACCATTCATATATTGTCTCACAACGCTTATTCCACAATAACCGCATTTGTTCCGCATGTGTTTTTTTAGTACAAATTGCAGTTAAACCATACCGCACTACTCAATCCGCTTATCACGCACTGCTGGATCCGCTGTCACAATTTAAAGCCTATATGTCTTCTCATTTTATATTTTTTGATGCATTCTCTCTTTTTGTATGTGTTTCCATCAAAGAAACAACAACAAAAATAACAGTTCACGCTTCACATTCCTTGGTATCATTACAAATCCTAAAATTAAATCGCTAAAATCCTTCAATTCCAAGTCAATAGCAGAATTTTCGAAGAAAACTTATTCTATTTTGGTTAACTAGTGCTCGAAATCATGATTGTTGAATACAATAATAGAGAAATTCAATTTCTTTCACTTGTTTGTAATATATAATTTTATATTATAATATTAGGTCTTATTAATTGATATTGCTTTTGATTTTTCTTTAATGTATGTTTTATAGTTATTGATAAAATTTAAAATTTTAACTAATTATTTTGAGTAGTGAAGACTATAATGCAAAATATAAAAAATTTGAAGTTTATTTTGAAATATTAACTTTGCAGAGAAACACCTCAAACTTCAAATATAAAATATCTCTTTGAGATAATCTAAGTAATGATCACTATTGTTTACTACTGAATTTGATCTTATGTATTATATTTTGATTAGAAATGTCTACTTTAATGTTAGTTAGTCTACTTGTAAAGGGTTGACTTTGCTACACCACCCAAAATATTCCTTTTCAAATTATTTTCCCCCAAACTTTTCGATACATCGCTATACCACACAAACTATTGAATCTAATCGGTATACAACCTCAACTACTTAATTCTAATTATTTCCACATATAAAATTAAATGTGTAAATTTGCGTTCTCTAATTTGTGATTACAAGATCCGATTTTAAAACCAATGACCCGATTGATAAAATCCAACCAGGAACAAATTCTGTTAAAATTGATATATAGAAGAAAAAAAATAATTATAATCGGATTGAAATATGCTTGACATTCCCGATTATACAGATGAAGAAGCAATTGAAGATACCTTCTCTCTCTCAACTTGAAGCCATGACTGCGGATTCAACCAATTGCCTTGTAACTTTTTTGTTTTTGGTTTAAACAAAATCTGAAATCTGTTTGTTTTTTTTTTTTTGACATTATGGGATTTCTATACTCAAAATCTGAATTGTATTACAAGATCTTTCAACACCTAAAGCTAAAGCATTTCTCTATGCAACCAATTATGTGCAGATAAAACAAACCTAAATACACAAACCAAGGCCTTTTTCGTATCACTGGCCATGATTATGGCCATTTTCGATTTAAATTATTTTTTCCTTTCCAATTAGTTTTTGAAATCCTTGTTTCGATTATGTGTTTGTTTAATGGATTTCAGATCTTGTTTCGGGTTCCATTTTTTCAATCGGGTTATTGGTTTCAAAACTAGATTTTGTAATCGCAGATTTGAAAACGCGATTTACACATTTAATTTTATATGTGGAAATAATTAGAATTAGATAATTCGGGTTGTATACTGATTAAATTCAATAGTTTAGATAGTGCAGAGGGAAATAATTTGGGAAACAATACTTGGGATGGTATTGCGAAGTCAACCTACTTATAAACGAAGATCAATATGTTGATATATTTTAGTAAACTTTGAGGTCGGCTACTTTCAGTACGGATTAAGATACAAATAATTCGAAAAAAATACAAATCCAGATCGAGTTAAGTATAAGTTCAAATTCAGATTGATTTGCATAGTTTAAACGATCTGGTCTGATCCGAAATCAGCTTGACTGTTGGAAAGTTTCATCACTTGCTCGTATTTGAAAAAACTGTGGATGACATTTAAAAAGTCGAATGCGCTCCACACTTTTGTTATATAAACTATAAACAAGTTAGAATTTCTATCATATAGTCCAAAGGAACAATGTGTCGAAAAACAATTTCATTGATGTTTTGATATGAAATAGTAAGGGACTTAGTATATTACTATATTATAAACGGCGAGAATATCCGGAACCTCCACACTTCTTGCAGAAAATCAAACCTACATGGAACAGAAACAAAACCCAATTCATATGTTGCTTGTGAATGAAAACACATAACCAAATGAAACACAAGAGATCAAGAAAAATTGGTTTGGTTAGTACCTGAGCCTTTGCAAACTTTGCAATTAACCACGCCGGATTCCACCTTCATCTTCCCTTCTAGACAGAACACACATTTCGTTCCGCCTTAAAAAATGGGATTAGAGAGACAATTAGGCACAACAAGAATATGAAAACACTAAAACATACAAATCTCAGCTAGTTAAGAAACTCTCTTGAAGTCCTTTATGATCAGAAAAGATGAAGTATACATTACTTACTTATAAGTATCCAATCGAACAAGAAGGTAACCAAGCTTTCTTCAAAAGCATACTACACAGTTTTATTAGTGGATTCTCTCTTTTAGAGCTAGAATAGGTAGATTAGTTTGTAATCACTTTTGTTGATATAAAGCTTAACATTTAAAACCAAGCTTGCTTCAAAAGCATACTACACAGTAAAATTAGTTTTTCTAATTTTGGTATTGTCTTGAAAGATGATCAACAGGTTGTTTCTAGTATCATCAATTGCTTATAAATGCAAGAACTTTAGATTATGATTCATTCTCCTAGAGTGACTAAAGTTTAATCATTTAACTTAATTATAATGCAAGAAAAGAAACAGAGTAAAAAAGAATGTAATTCATGAAGAATATAGAGAGAGATTCTTCACCATTTCCACCACATCTCTCACATGGAACTGGATCTCCCTGCAAGAACCAAAAAACTTAGAGAACCAAGAATGTAATTTAGTGAAAGATTAAGAAGAATTTACGATATGGGTTCCTTCTGATTTCAAGGAAAATGATGCAATCCAGAGGATAGAGATTAGATATATATGAAATTATGAACCTTGAAGCCGAGGAAGAGAGAGAGGGCAATGGCAACGACGAGACTAATGGTGACGATGAAGGTCTGTGTATCGACGAATCCACCTCCATCGAAGCTGCTTAGGAAGAGAACTGAAGGGTGGATGATGAGATTAGCCGAGCATTGAACACTAATCCGTGAGCATTTCTGGGTTTTATTGGGTTTCACAAAATTGGGAAAGAAGAGAAATTGTGGAGTTGGGTTTAACGAAGAAGATGAAAGAGAAGAAAGAAGTTGCAGAGAGATTAGTGGTCGAGTGGCCATGGATAAAAGACCTCAAAACATAAACCTGTGGAGACGAACAAGTTAAAACCAAGAAGAAAACAAATGGGCCTAATGGGCGTTTAGAATCTGGCCCATTCGTTTGTTCAAAATAAAACTGATGAGTTATATAAATAAGATTCAGCTTCTTCTTCGACGAAACAAAATTTCTAGGGTTTTGCAGAGTCTCTCTTATTCGCCGCTCGTTTTTTTTTTCCTCTCTCAGGCGTTTTCTCTTAGTGAGCAATCAAATCGAGCGATATGGGACATTCCAATGTATGGAATAGTCATCCGAAGAAGTATGGACCTGGATCTCGCACCTGGTAAATTCATCTTCCTATCTCGCCATTTTTTGCTTTGATTTGTTTGGTTTCCTTGAAGTATTAGAGCGAACGTAATCTCGATTTTTCTTGTTCAAATTGTGAAATACTTCTCTTCGCTTTTGACGAATCTGATAAGCTTTGATTAGGTAATGAGTGTTTGACCTGTGTCGATCGTAGTGAACATAATATAGCTCCGACTGCGAAATTTCTTGGGTTTTTGTTCTGATTGTGATTGCGTTTTTGAGACTTTGATGTAAATGTAGAAGGAGGATAACAGAGGATACGTTAGATCGAGACAGAGATTTGTTTACTATTGATGATTTGTGTATTGATGTTGCATGTGAGAGATTAGCTATGTGTTTATATTTGGTAATTGGTAGTCAAGTTTCTGAAATTTAATTTTACAATACAAAGTCTTGTTCTGTATGTAGATTTCTATAGTAAGAAAGAGAGAGATTTACTTTTAATTTGTGTGTTGCTGTTTCATGTGAGTTTATATTATGTATTACATTTGGCTTCTCTCTATATCATTTGATTTTAGCTTCTATGAGATTAGCTTATGTATCAGATTGCGTATTTGGCTTCTGTTAGATTAGCTTATGTATGAGATTGTGTATGGCATCTCTGAGATTAGCTTATATATGAAAATGTGTACTTGGCTTCTTTGAGATTTGATTATGTATGAGATTGTGTATTTGGCTTCTGTGAGACTAGCTTATGTATGAGACTATTGTATTTGGGTTCTGTCTTCACCATGTGAGATTAGCTTATATATGAGATTGCATATTTTGCTTCTGTGAGATTATGTTATGTATGAGATTTTATATTTGGTTCTGTGAGATTAGCTTATGTATTAGATTGTGTACATGGCTTCTGTGAGATTTAGCTTATGTATGAGATCGTGTATGGCATCTGTGAGATTAGCTTATATATGAGAATGTGTACTTGGCTTCTCTGAGATTCGCTTATGTATGAGATTTATTTGGCTTCTGTGAGACTAGCTTATGTATGAGATTAGCTATGTGTTAAGATGGCAGTCAAGATTCTGACTTTGTAAATTGCATACTCTTGTCTGAATGTAGCCGAGTGTGCGGGAACTCCCACGGGCTGATCAGGAAGTATGGTCTGAACTGCTGCAGACAGTGCTTCCGCAGCAATGCCAAGGAGATTGGATTCATCAAGGTAAATTTCAATGATAATATGTGTATATGATGATGAGCATCTCCATGATTTGTATCTATTTCATTCATTAGCATGATTGTTCATTCCGATTTTGTTTTCTCTGTCTTTGCAGTACCGTTGATGAGGCACCAATTCTTGATTAATGCTTATAATACACAAACAGATCGGTATCAATGAATTGGCTTTGAAACTATTCGTAGTCTTTTTTTTTTCAATTGTAATGGAGAACCTTTTTTTTGTTTTGTTTTGGAAGGTATTTAAGTTGTTGGATCTCTCAAAAGACAGATAATTGTATTTGTCTTTAACGCTCATGTCTATTTGGAACACTTTTCTCCGAAAAACTTTCTATCATTTTTCTCTCGTATAATTGCCATTTCTAGTTAATCAGTATTGTAACAGTACAAACCATAATGCGTTTTTGTTATTTGGATGAGTTTTTTGATGCTTAAAGGTGAGTAAATAATGTGTATTTGAATGTGAATTCAATATTATAGCATCGTAAAAATGGCATTAGATATCTTAACAAACAATAAGAGTAGATCCTGATCAATAACAAATTAAATTTTATAGTTTGTATTAAGGAAATAAAAAGAAACATAATGTTAATACTATGAAATGCTTTGTAAATCTCCATCAACTTTTCTGATTTTGTTTTCGGTTTTAAAAAACATCTTCTGCCAATGAAAACACCGAAATTTCATAAACCAAAACATTTGACAAACGAATCACATCAAAACGACAAAAGAAACTTGAAATTAGCATCATAATCTCACTTCGGTGACTCTAATCAAACTATAAATTCTAATATAGTGGACTTGACGCAAAATGGGCCTTTAGAATCTGGCCCAAACGTTTGTTTAATAATAAAAACGATCAGTTTAAAAGATTCAGCTTCTCCTCATCAAAACAATTTTCTAGGGTTTTGAAGAGTCGATCTCATTCGCCGTTCGTCTTCTCTTGTGAGCAATCGACGATATGGGACACTCCAACGTGTGGAATTCTCACCCGAAGAAGTACGGACCTGGATCTCGCACCTGGTAAATTCATCTTCCTCTCTCGCCTTTTTGCTTTGATTTGTTTGGTTCCTGTGGAAGTATAGAACGAACGTAATCTCGATTTTCGTGTTCAAACTGTTGCAATATTTCTCTTAGCTTTTGATGAATCTGATAAGCTTTGATTAGGTAATGAGTGTTCGACCTGTGTCGATTTTAGTGAATAGTATAGCTCCGATTGCAAAAATTGGCTAAATAGGGACAGAGAGAGAGTTATATGTATACAGAAGGAAGTTAACAAAATGATATAGATAGCTTTATAACGAGAGAGAGAGAGACTGACTTTTATTTGTGTATTGCTGTTCCATGTGAGATTATCTTATGTATGTGATTTGCTATGTATTGTATTTTGGCTTTTCTCTACACCATGTGAGATTTGCTTATGAATGAGAATGTGTACTGCTTCTGTCAGATTAGCTGATGTTATGAATGAGATTGTGCATTTGGCTTCAGTGAGATTAGCTTATGTATGTGAGATTAGCTTATGTATGGTATTACGTATTTGGATAGCTTATGTATGGGATATCGTATTTGGCTTCTGTGAGATTATGCTATATATGAGATTGTGTATTTGCCTTCAGTGAGATTAGCTTATGTATGAGATTGTGCATTTGGCTTCTGTGAGAGTAGCTTATGTATGAGATTGCACATTTGGCTTCAGTGAGAGTAGCTTATGTATGAGATTGCCTATTTGGATTCTGTGAGAGTAGCTTATGTATGAGATGGTGTATTTGGATTCTGGGAGATTAGCTTATGTATGAGATGGTGCATTTGGCTTATGTGAGAGTAGCTTAAGTATGAGATTGCGCATTTGGCTTCAGTGAGGTTAGCTTATGTATGAGATTGTGCATTTGGCTTCTCTGAGATTAGCTTATGTATGAGATTGTGTATTTGGCTTCTGTGACTGTGAGATTAGCTATGTGTTATATTTGGCAGTCAAGATTCTGACTTTGTAATTTGCATACTCTTGTCTGTATGTAGCCGTGTGTGCGGGAACTCCCATGGGCTGATCAGGAAGTATGGTCTGAACTGCTGCAGACAGTGCTTCCGCAGCAACGCCAAGGAGATTGGATTCATCAAGGTTTATATATCTCCTCAAATAATTTGTATCTCTATTTCATTCATTAGCATGATTGCTCATTCACGGTTTTGTTTTCTCGTCTTTGCAGTACCGTTAATGAGGCAACAGTTCTTGATTGATGCTTATAATACACAAACATGATCGTCGTCGATGAATCGGCTTTGGAACTCTCTTAGTTTTTCGGCTTTGGAACTCTCTTAGTTTTTTTGTTGGAGGTCTTTTGTTAGATCTCTCAAATGACAGATAGAGTTGTTTTTTGTCTTTAACGCTTATGTCTTCTTTGGAACAATAACGTTTTAGTTATTCTCGTTTTTTTCTGTCTTATATGTTATTTTCTCCAAAAACACATTCTATTATATAAAAGTCTCGACTCTTATTAATTGCCATGTAAATTATTAGTCATCTATACTATTCATTAGACTCGAAATTTATACATTCGCTTAAGCGATAACAAGGTTCTGATGAATTCGACTCATAAAACGCAAAAAAATAAAAACTAGAAACCGAAGTCCATGAAACCGAAATTTACGTGAAAACATTAATGCGACATTGTAATTTGAAACACGAAATCAAAAATTACATAAATAGCTCATCCGAAGAGGAAGATTTCAGCCGGAGTTACGTAAGATTGTACCAAAAAATTCTCAATTTAGTTCTTCATTCCTTCTTTCGAGTTATCGGTTTTTATTTTTGTAGATATAAAATTGTACAATTTATATAAAATAAATATACAATTTACCTTTGTTGTACATCTCTGTGGGTCCGGTCCGGTGCTAAGCGTTAATACCATCACACGGCATAAATCAACTCTCCCAAATAGGATTGAACTTAGGACACAATAAAACTAACTCCTTACACTAACCATTGTACGTTCAATCAGGTCAAACTGTAAACAAAACTTCTTCGACGTTTCAATCATCAATCTGTATCTACTGTTTGATATGCAACATAATTCGTTGCAATCCCAAAAGAATGAAAAAAACCCCCAAAAAAGCATAATTACCGAGGTTCCTTTCCTTTTAGTCCCGAGTTCTTTATTTGACTTCTATTGCGAGTGTACATTTGATGTCTAATCGCATGTTTTAATCATCTGTTTCAACCATTCATTTTATTCGTCCAACCACAAACCGTCTTTAAATGTGCTTGTAATCAAAACTTTTACGGAAAGATTTTGAAGTCAACTTTACGATGTGATGGACCCCTACTTGCTTTACTTTTCTTAACACTTTTGAGAGGTGCAATTATTGAAACCTCGTAATCCACGGTGTAAGTCTACTAAAATCAACTCGGTTAGTGTTAGAAAAAAGAAGGAAATTTTGAGTTCTTTGCAAGAATAAAAATTTTGGAGACTTGATAAGAAGAAAGGAAAAAAAGTAGCAAGTTTTTATGGAAATCTTGATGATCATTGGGAAATACAAATTATTAAAATAAAATGAGAAATTATAATTACGACCAAAAAACAAAGACAAATGAGAATTTTGACCCAAAAAAATACAAAGGAGGATTTGCATAAGATATGGAACTTCCATTGAGTTTGGTGAGCCTCTCATAAGAGGGAAGGAAGCTTGTGTTTTTGTTTCCTTTTGTGATAATTAAAAAGAGGAGGTCACTGACATTGAAGCAGAGCACGTCAAAGAGAAAAATCTAGAGAACAAAAAAAAAAAGAGAAGTTAATTTTATATATTAGGGCGTCTTCTTTATTTGTTTTTGAGCTTATTTTCGGTTCATGTTTGTGGTGATCAAGAGTATTATTACGTTCGTGTGATTATGGAAGTTTGATGGTTGTTTTTGGTTCATGTTCGTGTTATTATATTCAAATAGATAGATCCTGGTTACAACATATTTTCAGATTTTTAATAACGAAATCTAGAGGAAAGTGGTAACTTTCATATTAAAAATAAATCACTGTGGTTTCGTATGTGTCATGTTTTTACTGGTTTAACCGTTTCCAAATCCTAGCACATTGTACACAAGTTTTTAAATCTCATATCGAAACATCCCTGGTTTCACTATATCATACACAAATTCTCAATTATTCATAAGCAATAAACGTTTTGTTTATCCATGATTAATATGTCTTTTTGTAGATAAATACATCTATTTTAATCCTATTTTTGCATTTTCACTTTCTGTCTTGTTTTCTCTATTAAATAATATTATTAAAAACATATCTTTTGCTAATATAAAATGAAAAAAAAAAGTAATAAAGAATGATCACTACCAATGACAAAAGTCAATTTGAACAGTCGTTCCCTAATCCCTATAGTAATCTTGTTCGATAGACTTGACGTGATCACACCTCAAAACACACAAACGGCCAAAGCAGTGCTTCACTGGGACATCATCGAGATATTATTAACATGTTGTTGATTCATGTAAGTTAGAGTATATGCATGTCAAGCAGATTTATTTTTGAATTAAAATTGAGCTTTTTTTTAATCTATATGGTAAACAACTAAACATATTTCATTAGAGGTAAGTAGGTAACCATATTATCTGGAATATTCATCTTTCCTTGGTGATCACGTGGTTTGTATTTTTTTTTTGACCACGTTGTTTGTATTTTTGTCCCTCGTTCTAGCATGAAAATATTTGAAAAAAATATTCAGTCCGTTCATAACATCTACGAAAAACATGAGATGAAGGTTTCGTTTGTCTTTTTTTTTTTGTGATAATTCAGGGATAAATCTCAGATTTATGGAGGAGTCCAGACTAATCCTCTGGGGGAGGTGCAGCCACTCTTTCCGGATATGCAAATAGACCCGAAAGCAAGAATCTATATTTGTGTGGATGTTCAGGAACAATGTGTTGTACTTTCATACAGCAGGTGGATCGAACCTGAAACGTGTTGGTGTCCCATGCCCGTCCCTTTACCACCTGACCACAAGACCCTGGACTTCATTTGTCTTTCCTCTCTTTATATAAGAGGAGATATCGATACGAATTAGAAATTAATTTTTGTATATTCTTTAGAAGTTTATCCATTTCGGAGATCTTAGAACGACCAAGATTTGGTGGCCTAGTGGTACAAGAGATTGGTTCCATTATGCTTCGGTTTCAAACCCATTTAGTACGGAATATTATTTTTTTAAATCAGAATATCTAAAAGTTGACTCCGGATACCGAACAGATTATGGATCGAAAGTTCGTAACTCCCACGTTTATTAAAAAAAAAATTGAAAAAAAAGGAGCAAGATTCGCTTATCGTTCAAATCTTGTATGTCTTTATATCTTTTTCCTAAATATTTTAAGGTCGGTGGTAAAATTATGCCTAACAATCATATTAACTCTAACGACATACTATATATATAATCAAAATACATACTATATGCAAATAGTTTACTAATTTCTTAACATTCATACAAAAAAATAGTTTACTAATTAAAGAACAGTTTCAAAAAGTACGTACTATTTTGAAGAACATAATTATTGTTTCTTTAAGCGTTCATGGTATCAATTGTTTTTTTTTTTTTTTTTTTATTAAAAACCAAACCA
>OVAY01000607.1:24101-50754 GCA_900406395.1 Kernera saxatilis
TTTTTTTTTTTTTTTTTATATTAAAAACCAAACCAGAACTAACCCAAATTAGGAGGTACCGAACCAAACCAAAACTGGCCTAAATACCTGAATGGTTACCTAGAAACCTATACCGAAAAACCAGAACCGAACCCAAACTAAACCGAGAACCGAATGGATATACCGAAATACCGGTAATTTTATTATATATTAAAAATATTAGTTATATTTATACTTTAAATAACCTAAATACCCAAAATTACATTTATAAATCCGTTTTTCCAGATATTTTAGATATTTTTATCCCAATTCTATTTAACGATGGGAGAATATTAATTTGATAATAATTATACTTCTCGCCCTCGCTCAACCATGAGATAATTTGCGTATGTTTGGATAATACAATTACAATTTTTCCGTGTATTTCAAGTAATTTCGGGTAATTTAGATAATTTTTGATACATTTAGATAAAAGTAACGATTTGAACTGAAACAAAAAAATTCGGTTTTAGGTCGGTTCTTCTTTCATATATCCGAACCGACCCAAAACGAACCGAATCCGATCCGAGTTTTTAAAATACACAAGTGGGACTTCGACCTCTAGATTCGAAAAATCCCAACTCGAATAGAATCAATCCGAATCCGAGCCGAGTGTGCTAGTTCAATTTCTTATCAATTGTTTTAAAAAAAAATGATTTCCAAGTTTCTATTTCTAACTACAATTATATATATGGTTCCTTTTCCTAAATCAAGTATATGGATATTGCGATTATATAAATTATATTTAAAATATAAAAGAATTAACGAAAAGTCGTTGGATTGTAATGAAGAAATTTATAACTTTCCTAACATAGACGATCATGCTCGCCTCTCGTATTATTTCTTCAGATACTCATAATCTTTTATTTAATTTGATTTTTTTTCTTTTTTTTTTCCTTTATTAGTAGAATACTCTCATTACAGTCTTTGAGAGCTTTTGAATTCCCTCTTCTTCTTCTTCCTTGAACTGCACGATTCAAACTTATTTTCTCGATTCTCTGAGAATTTCTTCCGAAATCCGACGATAATGGAACTCGTCAGAAGAGCAGAGGTGATCGATACCAAGAGGTGTTCGAAGCTGCGCGTGGATTTCACGCCCTCTCGACGCGGCGGCGGTCTTACGTCGGAGCCTGTTTCTCCGGCCACCATCTCCTCCCGGTTTCAACCACCGGTTCGATCAGACGGACCTTTCTCCGGTCTGGTCATCTGCGTAACCGGTCTCTCTAAAGGTACTTTTCACATCTCATTGCTTCCTCATTCTCAGTGATTTGACATTTCTGATTCTTAATTCGCAAGAAGAACCGTAAGCGAAAGGACCAATTGCTTCTCTGGACTCTGTAATCCAACTGCTTTTGCTAATTGGAAATCGAATTTTGAATTCAATTGCTATAATCAATCGGTGTTTGAAGCAAATCGCTTGCCGATTAATCGGAAATTATGATGAAATCGAATTTGAATTCAATTGCTATAATCAATTGTTGTATGCAGAAGCAAGGAAACAGGTTAAGGAAGCTACAGAGAAGCTTGGTGGTGAATACAGTTCTCTTTTGCATTCTCTGTGTACACATTTGGTCGTCCAAATATCCTTTGTTGATGATAGAACTAGTTGATATATAATTTGTGGAATCTCTGGACATTATACATTTGTGTTAGTTCTTAACATAAAAAGGAGTTTTACAGCTACGATGGACGCAAGTTCGAGCATGCGTTGAAACATGGGAGAAGAGAGAGTCTGCATATCGTTACGCTTGGGTGGTTTGTGGACAGCGTCCGCAGAAATGGTGAGTTATGTATCTTAATCGAGTTTGAGGCGACTCTCTGTGATTGATGTTTTGTTTAGATTTGGAAACAGGATCTTGATTCTTTATCAAGAAGTCTATCAAACTAGTTGTGATTTGGCTGTAGTTAAGTTGTGCGAGTCTTCCTACGCGGTCAAAAATCCCGAAAAACCAGGAACAGAGTTCACAGGGAGCAAGAACTTGGCTTTGTCTGGCTATTCAGTTTTCATCGACCCCGATATTGCAGATGAAGCTAGGCGCCGGGTTAGTCCTCAACACCCTATGAGACTTATACGATTTGTAGCAACGCCTCTGCATTAACGGTATACACGCTACATTCCGAGTCTTGCAGGTTTCACAGGTGACTGTTGAAGGAGGTGCCAAGCTCATGAATCAATGGTTCATTGGATGTAATGCAAGTCATGTTGTATGTGAAGCTGCTTCTGTTCAGAGATATCTTGGTCACTCGAGCGATCTTGTTACGGTTAGCTAATAAGAACTCATTTTCCATCTTGTTAGAACTTACCGCACATTAATTATCCTTTGGTTGCTTATGTACAATGACGCCTGTTTCAGCCACTCTGGCTTCAGAAGACGTTGGAAGAGAAACCAGCGCAAACTCTAGTCCGAATGTCAGCCGATTTGGCAAGAGATCATAGGACAATGCTTGAGAATCTTGGGAAGGTATCTTCTGGTTGTTTCCGTCTGTGGAGTAGCATCCATTAAGCCTGTACTCCTTTAATCTTGCGTTCTTACAGGAATCCAGCAGGGAATGTGTTCTTGAAGATGGCTCAATGTTAACAAAAAGGACGACGACATGCAAAGAAAGGCAGAAGATTGTGGAATCCGCCAAAAAGGCTGTCAGAAATCGCCATGCAAAGGCATTGCATCTCTTTCTCTCTATGTGTTGTCCTCAGAAACAGAGCTATCTCTAAAACGCAGTTTTTTTGCTCTTCAAGCAGATGGGCAAGACACTGATCCAGCCGTCAAATCTGAGCAGCCTTCTAGATTCCATTTGTTGGACGATCTCCGAGCCAACCTCAACAGCTACTATTTGTATAGATAGTTTCAGCGACAACGAAGGTGTCGAAAATAACTCTGCATCTGCCTTCTTTGATGCTAAAACCGATGATTCATTCACTCAGTCCACGAGACTGCTCACAGAAAGGTACCGATTTTCTGCTTCATCTTCGTAACTTGAGATCCAAGCTATACTTTTAGGTGTATAAAGCTAACATCGTTTCGTGTTTTCGCGTGGCAGTGAGAGAAAGGAATTAGTATACAAAAACCATTTTATAACGTTACTACTTCCAATCGATTGGTATGGTGAGATGGGACCTTCTTCTAGGTCGTATTTCAGCGAAACCGGCTTTACATGTCAACAGATTCTCCAACACATCTACGAATTCTATCAGGTGCAGTGTCCTAATATACTATAACGAGTGTCAAGATCTCATTTGCGAAACCGCTTTCATAGTAGTTTGTGTTTTATTGTGTATGTACTGTCGCAGGAAAACATGTCCGAGGAGGAAATCAAAGCAGCAATTCACACCAACTCGAGGCAACGTGAAAAGCTCCTAGCAGCAGCGGAATCGGTGATGAAAGGCGGGAAGACTGTATTCAAACGGATTCAGTTTCTCGGATCCTCGAAAGGCTTCGAGTTGCTGAAACGTGTTAGTAGCTTCAACTGTAGTAATGTCTACGAGCTTATCATTAAGGCATAACAATTATCAGATAAATCAGAGATTCGGATACAAAACGATTCCAAACCTAGTCGATACACACCAGATGGATAAGCTTTTTATCTGGATTTATTAGGGAGTTTTCGCGATCCGCTCGAGATCACTAAATGTGAATCATATAGTAAATTGTTAAATGAGTTAAAATTAGTTTACTTTTGTATGGTAAGGATCTTGCGGCGCTCGAGCTCGTAGAGCAGTTCCACAACTGCAGAGTCGAAGGAACTCTTCTTGTCAGGCCTGGCTTCTCCTGCATACATCACAGCCTCACGATTGGGTATCCTTAAGGTTATGGTGGATACGAAACTGCTGAAGCTAGTCCGCTTCTCATCACCATCTATAAATTCAAACGGAGTTCTGTGCGCAGACACAAGAAAGTTATCAGTTCACGATAAGTCAGGACACAAGAGCAGAGAAAAAAAGCTGAACCAAAATGAGACACAAGGTGATGAATTCACCGAGATTTCTCTTCCGAGGTTTCGAAAGTAGGCATTGGCCAAAGATGCTTCTTGCAGAACTCATGTAGCGTTCCGCGAGGCCCGCCTTTCTTCATGTTTACAGGTCCAATAACTGAAAACTCATTATATACCATGAAATGCAGAACTCTGGATACCAAAAACCTGAAGAAGAAGAGAAGAATCTCAAATGTAAATGAGCTTACCTGGAATCACTATACTCTGGATTTCGATAGATTCTGAAGCCGGAGTTTCTCTGTCGCTATGATTGCAAGTAAGATTGACATCCATGGAACTTTGATTATCCCCGATCGGAATTTTACGTGAAATGTTTCTTTTCTGAAGAACCAAAAGAAAGTTTCAGCAAATGAATACATGGCGCGCACACACAGACACATGAGGAAATATACCTCAAGTTGCTTAAGCAGATGGGAAGCTGCTTTTCCCAATGCCAGTTTATTTGTCTGTTCAGATCCATCTCCGGTCAGAAGAACATCGTCGAGCTGCAACTGGATCGTGGCTTGTGCCTTCACACCATCATTTGTGCATTTCACCCGGAAGAAATACCCAAGAGAGTCGCATAGCTCATTGAGCTCCCGGTATGGAGGAAGCTGGAGTTTATCTGGAGTTACAAGTGGAGAAAGCAACGGCTCAAAGACTCTCCACACTTGATCGAGATCTACCCTTGTATCGATCAGCAATGCTCCAGCAATACTCTCCACCACGTCTCCAAGAGCCTAAAGCAAAACCAGACGAGTATGTCAACCTATTTGCAAGGATTTTGAATGACCATTGCAAGTATGTTGTTACCTTAGGACCCTGTATTGAAGGGATTGATCTACCAGTCTCATCTGGCTTTGAAAAGGATTTCAGATACTCGTGTATTTGAGTCTCAAGCGCCGTAGAAGAGCGTTGAAGGTGGGTATGCAGATTGTTTTTCACTGCAACTTGCGCAAAATTTTCGTTATTTACACATGCAGAACGAAGATCAGTCATCTCTCCAGGACCGGTCTGTTCGTAGGTGTTGAAAAGATGACGGGTGATTAGAAAATCCAGTACAGAATCGCCAAGAAACTCCAATCTCTGTTTTGAGGAACAAGTTGATAACCATGAGATTTGAAAAAAACTGGAGGATAAGCTCAGCCAAATAATACAGGGTTAAAAATGATGTCATACCTCGTAGGAATAGGATTCATGAACAGAGGAGTGTGTGATAGCTTCTTTTAAAAGGAACTTTGCAGAGAATTGATGTCGGATCTTTGTCTCCAACACCGCGAGCTCATCGTTTTTAGGGATGTAACACCGTAGAGAAGCTCTATTGATGGCTTCAGTTACTAGTTTCGCGTCGAACTCGACGTTAACACCAAGCCATTTCATCATATGAAGAGCTGCAGTCAATCCACCGCTAACGTAATAGGCACCGATCAAGGCCTCGGCGCAATCCGATACAGATTTCGAAACCGTCCATCTATGTCCCATGTCGCAAGACTTTCCAATTTTTATAGTCATGTTCTCTGTGAAGAACTTTGGTTCCAATGGTACTTCTCTAGTATCAATCCCACACTTGCAAGGATTGGGAAACAGAGAGTTTTGACCAGGTGCAGTCCAGCGACGCGGTTCAAAAGCGCCATTTCGTATGTATCCCTATCAAAACCAAAATCACAGTTTTTATATAGATCTTTAGTTTTATGAATGATATAATACATTACTTATATAGATACCTGTAATTTGCGATCTGTTGCCAAGCGGTGAAGATTCGAGTTAGATATAATCGATTGCCTATGCCGCGTAAGCTTTCCTTCATTTTTGTCAGGATACTTAAGGAATAGATAACAGCTCACAACATACTTCAAGACTGAATCTCCAAGCAGTTCCAGCCTCTCCATGGAAAACGCTTCAGGGCATGTAAGTGTTGTAACTGCTTCAAGAATCTGATTCATGGAATCAAAAACAAGAGTTAATTGACAATTGGGATACTCTAAAATGATAGATAGTGTGAAAAATCATACCGATTTACTCGATATACTGAAGTTATCGATGCTACAATCAATCTCTTCCCTTAGTTGGCTGGCCAACATTAGAGACTCTAGGCGGTGCATCACTGAGGGCAGCAAGTAGATTGATTTCAGCACAGGACGCGGCACGTCGATTCTGACCAAAAGCTCTGGAGGTAAATGCGCGTGGATGTTCGGTTTTCGTTTCCTAACATTACCAGCCTCTTGTTCTGTCTTCACAGCCACTGTACATTTACATTGGAAACAACATCTTAGAGAGCTTGTACACTACAATATCCTGAGAACATACACAATGTATCCACTGTGTTGGTGAAATTCTCAAGAATCAACTTACCTTCTTCGTTGAAGTTGACTAAAAGGTTGTGCGCATGGTGGCTCTGCTTCAACTTCATCAATGGCTGGTTCGGGTGCGCCAATACAATCCCATACCTGATTAAAAGGAAATGACATCAACTACAGAGTTATCATAAATTGAGAAACCATACATAGATAGAAGAATATCACTTACTTTTTGTTAAAATACTCTGCATAAGTAGCATATTCCGCGACCTCGAACGGGCTCATAGCAGAAGAATCCTTTACGGCTTCAACTATAGAGTATATCCGTCCAGTATGAATTGCAATGACCACGATTTCTTCGAGGCTATTCTTATCAGACGAAGCGTTGGCAAAGTGAATCAGATTCGTTTCCTTCTTTTCGTCTTCGAGTAAAGCTTCCTGACTCGATGAGGCGTTGCAATGGTTTCCATCACTAACCCGAAGTTCAAGAAGACTATTTTTCTTCAAGAACTCAACTACTGAGACACATGAGTCGATAGCTGACCAATCTACCGTCGCAGTCGAAGCTAGATCATTTGTTTCGACCGGTAGCAGTAGAAACATAAAGGAAGGGTGCCAAAGAGAACTTGTGTCAGTTTGAAGCAAAAACTCTCTCTTTGTTCCCAATGACTTAGATCCAACAAACAACTTTCCAAACATGCCATTGAAGAAAAACTGCTGAAAACACTTTGCTTTGACCAGCTGCATGATTTCCCAAAGACACGAAGAAGAAGAAGAAGACACTAAGTTCAAAGATAAAAACAAGAAACTGTATAAAATCCCATAGATCAGAATGTGGAAGATACTTACCTCTTCGTGACTCAAACGTATCTGGCCACAAGGTGAAACTGAAGCCTTCACATACTTCCTGACCAAGTAAAGGTCCATCTCGACATTACCAACATCCTCGGCAAGGGTTGACTCAATCATAAGAGAGAAACTCGAGTACTCATCCCCAGAAATATTACAAGAGAAGTCCAACTTATAAGCCTGAAAGATGGCACCATCAAGATTTTCTCCCCAGGTTCCTGACAATGCGTTTGCACGGGTTGTCCCATGCAACTCCTTCCGTTTTGTTGAACCTGACCAAGACCAAAAGCTCCATGACCTTAGACATACGCATACGCAGACACCAGCTTATTGAGGAGTTAAGAGAATGATAAAACATACCTGCAGACGATGAAGACGATTTACTTTTAGAAGTGGCGACCTTCTCTTTGGCGCTGCATTGTAAAAGATTGTTATCTAACGCGTCCATTCGACGTAGCTTCTTACATGGTAACTGCTCATTTCTGCTAGGAGGATCAATAACAGTTTGAGTGGCTGCTTCTTCAAAGACAGTTATGCTAGAATCTGGAATAACCGTGGAGCCATTCTCCTTCGCGTCATGGCCATTTGTCACTGGAGGTGGACACAGTTTCAAGTTTGGAGTTTCTGGATCTCGCATTGGGACTTCTCTTCGCATAAGGTCATACAGATGGTCTCTTTGTTTCGGGTTCCCCCTACAATAATTAGTATTATAAAAAACTGAGCTGCAAAAGAGTGGCACTGGATTTTGGTAAATCAAGATTGTCTCCTACCTTTCAAGAAACATAATAGACTTAGAGTTACTCTGTTTGGCCAGTTCTTGAGACCGCGAGTAACTACACACTGTTTTGGGAAGGTCAAGACATACCATGTGCGAGCAATTTGGAACCTGAAATCCCTCTTCAACCACATCAGTGATAAATAAAAGATTCACCTGCATTCAATAAAAAAAACTTTCAGCAAAGAAAAAATAAAAACATTTTCAATCTCTGAATCGTCTTCTGACTGTGATGAAGAACATGTAATAACCTTGCCAACACAAAATGAATCAGAGATTTCAACTTGCGTTTTCTGAGCCAAGACATTAAGGTAGCCTAAAGAGGCTTCTTTCTTCACGAATCTTTCGATCACTTCCGCAGTTATCATTCTCTCAACTAAAATAAGGCATGGTTTTTGCATTTCACCTCTGCAACCAAATTAACGTCATCAGAACAGAAAAAGATTCTGTTGCAGTTTTGGGGATTGAAAAAAATACAATTTAAAATTACCTAAACGAATCCAATAGATGGAAAAGTTCTTGTAACTTTGGAGATACACGTCCCAGATTCACTCCTGACAGATTGTCTTGCTGCAAATCTACCGAATTCTTATCTTCTGTTAAAGCACACAAATGAGGCACACAATGAAAAAAGATTGAAATAGTAACTAGAAGTGGACTCCTCAATGAAAAAATAGAGCTTTGAATACAGTACCTAGCGGCAAATACAGCCCAATTGTGGATAAAATCTCCTCAAGAAACTCCTTGCACAGCATTGAGCATTCTTTATAAGTTCCATTTTCCTCTTTCATATCTGAGAGTTTCTCCAAGCACACTTCAGCCGCCTTTAATCAAGGCAAGATAAAAGAATGAAAAAGAAAAAAATCAGCACAAGTAGTGGTAATAAAAACAAAACTGGTAGTATGTGATAGAAAGAATACCAAATATGCGCAATTCAGGCCAAGATTATCAAGGCAATGCAAAATCTCTCTGTAGTCAGTGGACAATCGCTTTTGGCATGCCTTAAACTCATCATCCATGTTGGAGCAACTGCCTTTTTCCATTTCTTGAAGCCTTAAAAGCGAAGCTTCAAACTGCGGAACAAAATAGAAACTTTTTCAAGCCCTCCGAAACACAATAGGAAAGAGCCATGTTCTGGCTCATACGCAGTGAGGATATATATAATACTACCTTGAGGTGCGAAGTTTCAAGCTTTTGTTTCAATTCCAAACTGCAGAAACGTGGTGGGTCGTAAAATATTGGACCCTCTTTTACTGTTGCAGCAAACATTTCCACCCCGTTCTGCTCTTCAGGATTATAAACCTGAAATCAAAGTAAAAGTTACAGGACATTAAATTGTGAACTAGTGATTATTTCCTTGCTACAAAAAATACAAAGTACCTGTGAGTCCAGTAGGCTCTCAAGTTGTGATACTTGATCTGCACAGTTCGAGGAACAGGAAACATCTAAGAGGCAGGTAACAAAACTTTTGCAATATGACAATAGTTTATTTTACTTACATGATGCTGAAACATTAACAAAACAGTTACGTAAAGCAAGATTCTTCGGTTTGACATACAGAGGAAAAGAGAAACTTTAAAACAGCATGCCTTTTCTAATGACGGCTGATGCAGTCAATCCAAATATCTTCGGTTTGTCAGTAGATTTGTGATAGAACTCCTTCATGCAAACCAGAAATAAAAACAGTTTATTACATATGAAAAACTAATAGGTCTTATCATTACTGAAGAAACACACCTTCATAATCTTTGCATAGGGATGATTGCCAGTGGTTCGGTGGCATTCATCTACTACTAGAAGACATACCATCTCTAATTTCAGGAATGCACTTCTAAGGGCATCCAAAAATATTTGAGGAGTCATAACCAGAACCTGAAACAGAAAAAACATAATATCATTGCAGATACATAGACAGATCACTTGGGTTCGGCAACAGAAAAAATGCATGTGATAGCTGTTAGTGAGATCAAGGTAGTCACAAATCTATGTCAAGGTCCCGAGCAAACAAGTTAAAACAAATTGATGAAAGAATCAACAATGGAAGAAAAACCAACCCCATAACTCTAGGCAGCAAATGTGTACTAACAAATCGGAATGGGCTGAACTAAACAGATAAACAAACAAAGAATCAACCTCAAAGACTATCCAAATATAACTATACTATGCTACAATGCTCTATGCAAGAAAATCAAACGTCCATGCCAAAAAGAAGATTTAGGCAATGTCCTGTGATATTCAAGAACTTCTGCATTATCTCATTATCAGATTCAATCATACAACAATGAGCTGGACAAATTGGATTGGAACATTCTCCCAAAAGTTTCATTAACCGCAAAAAAAAATTGTGATAAATTTCGCCAAAACTTTTAGGAAGTCACTTGTGCATATAACTAGTAAAATAGACCCAAACAAAAACACAAAACTTACATCAATCTTGCTAACTTCCTCTTCCCAGCGCTGGGATGTCCATTTATCAACTCCTTTAGCTCCAAAGTACTCTTCAACCTTCAGATTTACATGTGCCTTGATCACACAGCATTGCTAAAACCAGACACAACAAAAAAAAACATTCGGAAATGAGCTCCCATGGTGAATTGGTGATTCAGTTGCCAATATCATCGACTCAAAAGTGATTAAATCCAAAATAAAACCATAAAAACCTCCAAAAGAAACAATTTTTTTTCCCTTTCACATCCATCAAAATCAAACGAGATATGAAACACCAAAAAATTGAAGCAAAGAGACAAACACAAGCAGAATCGGATAAAAGACTTGCCTGTTTGACAAGATTTACAGTTGGGGCCAAGCAAATGATCAATCTTTTGGCGGAATCAGAAGAACCCATGGCTTTGATAAGCATGTTTGTTATCCCTGACTTATCAGTTCCTGTCTCTAGAAGAGCAATTACGTTCCTGTTCTTTGCAACCTCGTACACTTTCAACTCATAACTACTGCAAAACTCAGACCCACAAGGCGAAAGACAGTAACTTTAACGCATCAGCGTAAAACCCCAGAAGACCCAAAATTAAGTAGAAGGAGAGGAAGTAGAAAGATACCCATTAGAGTCGATCACCATAGGAGAAGAGGAAGAATCAGGAGTTTGATCTCCATCGATTTCAGAGAATTTCCTCTTAAGCGAATTGCTTCCTCCTCCACGTGGTTCATCTTCCTCGTTTCTCTTAGGCTCCAACGCAGAATGCATGACGACGAAGACTTAAAAGCGGAGAATGGACGCGAAGTGTAGAGAGAACAGTGAAAAGGAATTTTCGAAAGGTTTGGTTTTTTTGAGGTTGAATCGGCTTCGACTTTTGAAGAAAACACACTCACCAAGGCACAAAGACCCAAGAAAGAAAAAGAACGAAAAAACGATTCTCTTTTTTTCTCGTCCTGACTCTGCCACTGGGCACTGTATATGATCTCTGAGAGGTTTAAGCACATGAGTTTCGAATGGGATTTTTATTTCTCTTCTAATAAGAGAGAAAAGATTGCATCTGCTTAATTAATCAAAATTAGTCAACAAAAAAACTTTTATTTGACTAATGGATCTAGGGAAAGGAACCATTAATTTCCACATTTAACTTTTAACTTTTTTTTTTTTAATTTTTAATATATTTTTATTAAATGGGCCTGCCTGACCCATTTTCTTTGCTGGTTCCAATTTGATTCGATTTGGATTATTCGGTTTACTTCGGTTATACTAAAACCGGTATCTTTTCAAGTTATGTTTTTTTCTGGGTTCATTTCCTTATTAAACATTTTTTTTATATTGTTTCAGCTTGGTTTTTTTTTTAAGATAACTTGATGTCAAAAAAAAAAAAAATTTCGGGTTGAATTTTTTAGTTACAAATACTAGAGGAGATCAGAGTATAAGTAGCAAATGTTGTCCAATCAGGCGAGATAAAAGCTGCAGTTTAAAGTTTTGAAGATATACATAGTCTACGGTTTTTTTTTTTTTTGAAACCGACAAAGTCTACGATTTTTTATTTTAAATCTGTGTTTTCTTATAGTGATACATGAGAAATCTATTAATAGAAATTACATATGGTCCACTATGGTTTCAAAATTTTAGTTAATTATAATTATTAGATTATTTAACCAATATAGAATTCAAGGTAATTTGGGAGAGATTTAATCCCGACGAACAAACGTAAAGACCTTTGTCTATATTTGAGTAACAAATACTTTTAAAAAAAAGACGATTTGGTTCCCTTGAAGTGTTATAGGAAACTTCAAACTAATTTCACATTTGAAAGACTCAAGCTTTATTTCAAGTTTTGGGAATGAGCTCTAGTTCATCTCATTGGGATATATTTTTTTTAATATAAAATAAGTAAAATCAGAAAAAGAAATAAAAAAAAACAAGAATTATAATATTTTAATAATTTATTGATATCTCGATGATCAAGATCAATAGTTCCTAGCTTGTTCATCATAAACCAATTGTCAATATTGGAGAGGTTGAAGCAGCGGAAGAGCCAACTCCAGAACTCTCGTCTTGATCAGTTGTACGATCATTGTATTCGGTGTCGTCGTCTTCAAACACTTGGTCTAATCCAGATGTATCGCTCCCTTGGATGCTTCTTGGTTGGGTCCAAATCTTGGCACCACACTCAATAATGTTGAAGTCGAGGGACTGCCTGTTGAATTCCATAACTATTTCTCTCGTCATTTCAGCGGAGTCGATGATATATTCGTCAAGCAAGCGAGAGTGAAATATAAATATATGTTCCGCTCGATATTTGGAGGCATCCCCTATGTAGAACTCCTTGTCCATGGGGTACATGCCGTTCTTGCGTATGCGACATAACAATAGCTGCGAAGTGCTAAAATGTTTTCTTTTTTTATGGTTAGGTGAGATCACGAGGCAAACCTTAAATCTGGTGAGAGCAGAGTAAGGGATCGTTAAGGAGTTTCCTCTGGCTCGATGATCGAACTCTGCAGGTACTTCTCTTCCGGGTAAGAGAGCGCTTCCGCAAAAAAACGACCCTCGGATAATTTCTTGTCGTGCTTGTTGGCTCAGTTTGAAGTTGTTGATGAAACTAAGCATCGCATCTGGAGTGTGTTTCAAATGGAAAAACACTGACTCCAGTGATTCACAATTGTCGGCACTTAGGTTGTTGATTGAACTAGGGAGCTCTGGCAATGATGTGAGTCTTGTGCAGCCAGATAGATTAAGTTCATGTAGACGATCAAGAGCTTTCATGCAATCTGGAATCTTTTCAACTGATGAATAGCTTAGGTCTACCCACAATATATTTTGGGGGAGATGAGTTATCCCCTTGAGCTTTCCATTGTCTCTTATAAAGAGATGGATGAGACGAGAGCAAAGCCGAATCGATCCAGGCACATCTTCTACTGATGTCTTTGATATATCCAGTTCTTTGATGTTGGTTGAAACAAGTGGAAACTCTCTCAGTTTTGAGCATCCTTCCATATTGACGGTTTCAAGAGATGCCAAGTTCATGTCAGCTGGAATGATATGTAGGTTTATGCAGTTTCTCATCATCAGCTTTTGTAGTTTATGAAGATGCGAAAAAGAGGAAGGAAGCTCTACCAAACTCTGGCAATTACTCAGATCCAATGTCTCAAGATTTGTTGCTTTTGAAAGATCAGGGAGTTCTTTCAAGTTGTAGGACACTGACAAATCCATCTTCTTGAGATTCTTAAGCTCCTAAATATGTAAAGAAGAAAAAAAACATGATATAACATGAAGAAAAAAACATAATATAAAATTTAAAGTCATTTTGGTTTTCTAACCGTTTTAATTATAAACTGTCGATAAAAAAAAAAACAAAATTAAACTAACAATACCAACCTTAGGTCCTTGCCAGAGGTACTCGAGCTGGCTAAACTGCATATCAAGTTCGACAAGATATTCCGGATGAAATGCAGGAGGAAGACACTTGTTTGGGTATGCCTCCCAATGTAGTAACCTAAGACGACGCGGAAACTCCATCTCCTCGGGTATATACATTCTATCATTTCCATCATCTTTGCTTTTGTAAACTCTAAGGTATCGAAGATTAGGCATTTTTTTAAACGCTTTCTTGCTTATAGATACTTCATCGATTCTTGATATATCAAATGATATGCCGGACACAACACTAGTACCCTAAAACCAAATTCCAAAAAAAAAAAAAAAAAAAAAAAAANAAAAAAAAAAAGAGATTGTTAGCACGATAAAGTAGGATTTTGTTTATCTTCACCAAATGACTTTTGTTTGATTGAATTAAGCATATGATTAAAAGAAAGAAAAATTAATTTACCGTTTTATTTTCGAGAACATAGCAAATCTCATTAGCATCCATTAAGATTTGACGTTTCCAAGGCTCTTGTTTATGAATGGCTTGTCTAGCCATTTGCAGTAGTAATTTGTGCACCACTGTTATTTCCCCGTCTGTAGATATATCTATGAGAGATCTATAAGCTAGGATATCCAACCCACGTTTGACAATCAAGTCATCACCATCATCGAACATGGTTTTCACAAGATCACCATCTTTGTAGTTGAAGAAGACTGCAATGTGGAGAAATAGAGATTGTTCATTCTCATCTAAACTTTCATAGCCAACTCTTAGCACGTCTTCAATATCTCGACCAAGAACAGGCTCTAGCTTGGACATTACTTTTTCCCAATCTTCTTCCTTCTTCCCACGTAAAGATGAACCCATCACACGTAGAACCAATGGAAGGTTACCACAAAGCTCTGCTACACTTTTTGCGAGAGCTTTAAAACCATCATGTGGATAGCTTTGTCTAAAAGCAGATCTACATAAGATCATGACAGCTTCATAATCAGATGGAAACCCCACATGGTATGTATTGTTTATACCATGTTGCTCCAGAAGCTCTTTGTTTTCAGTGGTAACTACAATCCTACTTCCAGAACCAAACCATGTAGTTTCATTAGCCAACGCCTCTAATTGCTTTATATTGTTCACGTCATCAAGAATGATGAGCACTCTCCGGTCTCGTAGCCTTTCTTCAATCACACCTAAATGGGGTATCCTAATACCATCCTGATCAAAAATATTCGAAAGAAACTCTTCTTGTAAACACACCTTCAGACCATACTCATCAAGACCAACGGGGTAGCTTCTCCTAAGGTTGTTCACAAAACAAGTAAGTTGAAACCTATTAGAGAGTTGACTATGTAAAGCTCTTGCAATTGTAGTCTTACCAATCCCTACAGGACCAGTGATTCCAACCATCTTAACTCCATCATACTCTAAATCTAGCAAAGACTTCATTTCTCTCAAATGAGTGTCAAGTCCAACCATGCCATCAAAATCCCTACACGGTGTAGCATTCAGTTTGTCTGAAACATCTCTGGCAATCTTCTTGATCATTTTCGCTTCATTTTTACTAACAAAAGAGAAAGAAAAAAAGCATTGTTTCTATCAAACAGTCACAAAGATAAAAAAATTCTATGGTCAAATAATGACATGTATTTCTAATATCCATTCAACAAAAATATTTCCTTCGTCATTTAAATTCCAACCACCGTAATCCCTTTTATTCATCATAAATCACCATTACATAACTATATCTGTAACATGTGATTAACACTTAATAAAACCTAAGAAATAAAAGGTTCAATTTTAATTCCTTGGGAAATGATTAAAACCCGGTCTTATCCCATAACTTCATATTTATCATAAAATAAAGTCATATTAATTAAAGAATTAAAGACCAACCATCTTAAAAAGTCTTCTCCAACAATGTTGCTCACATCGTTCAAAGCTTTGCTCCATTTCTGCCTTTCCTCGTCTGTCTTACTTGCACAAGTTTTATTGAAAGCGATCCCGAATTCTCCGGTAAGTTTCAGAACATCGGATGGATCCACTCCGTAGAAGATGGTCATCACTATCTGTCCGATAGCTTTTTGACACTCCAATATCTCCACCAATTCATCCAAACACCAGCTTGACGAAGCATATTGCTTGGAGAGAATCACGATCGAGATCCTCGACGTTTTTATAGCTTCTGTGAGTGAAGGAGCGATCGTTGCACTTCTCACAATCTTTTCATCATCAAACATAGTGATCCCGTTGCGGTTAAACTGTTTCCGCATGTGACTAAGAAGTGTTTTACGGACGTCAGGCCCGTGAAAGCTCGGGAAGACGTTGTAACTCCAGGTGCCAGTCGATGATGAAGAAGAAGGAGAAGCCATGAGAGACATGAGAGATGGAAAAGGGTGAAGAGAAGTTGAAGATAAATAAAATCAGATATTTTGAAGTTATATGTTTTCCGAAAGCTATATAAAAGGATATAAAAATAAAAAGGATGCTTCCTTGTCTTGAGAAGCAAACACGTTATGACTTAAATGGAGTTGTCAAGTGGTTGTTCTTTAAGTTTTCAAGAAAAAGTCAGAATGATTAATGCATATAGAGTATTTTTTTTTTTTCAGAGTAGGAGTTGAATGGTTGCTCGGATTTAATACTCTATTGTGTTTTAATTATTTTATTAGATGATTATCTGTATTATACGCGTATTATTAAAACATCTATAGTAATTTTAGTTTGAATTAAAAATCTCCATCCGAATGACACCATGTATTTTCCATCATCGTCATTATATTCGAATTTAGATTTTCTATTCCGAAGTTAATCGGACAAAGAAAACCATATTTTGGCTAGAGAACCGTTGTTAATCATGCGGTTAATGTTGTTATGGTAGTTTGGGTATTTTCTATTTTAATTAATGTTTTATTTATTTTTTGTTAGAACCGAAATACATAAAACATATATTCAAAAAATATATATATTTGAAAATTAACATAGACATCATTCTATATAAAAACAAAATTAGAGTTTAAAACAACAAATCTACGTGAAACAGAATGATGAGTTTATCATCCGGCTATTCATTCATTTCACTTAATTATTGTTTCAGATCATTAGGGCTTATTATTATACCCATGCAATTTTATATTTTGGAGAAAACATAATTCCAAAAAGCTACCTACAAAGGCAAAAATAAAGAAAAATAGAGTCACATTGCATGGATGGCCACATGTGTATGCAAATATAGTAGGTCAAAGGTAACTCTATAGAATAATACTTTTCATCAAAGTGGTCTCAAATGTTGTATAATCAAAGTGGTCTCTAAGCCGTGGCAGCGAGCTTGGCGAGAACACCGACGGCGATAGAGTTGATGTAAGTGCAAGGCTCAGTGTAAACGGAGGTCCACCGTAAATCTTGGAAGTTGTCTTGACGGTCGGGTCCTCCCAAGATTGCTCCGGTGAGCTCGTTAGCGTTAGGCTGGTTCTTGTTGTACCATTTCACGAAGCTCATTGGGCAGCTTAGCGGCGCTTTGGCTTCAGACATTGGCACTGAGGCTCCTCTGTGGTGAGCTTGCTTTGGTGGGTTTGGTCCGAACCCAACCATGTACGATCTTCCTCTTGGGTTATGTCCTAGAATGTAGTCAATCTGAAACGTGCATAGAATATAGAACTTCAGGCCATTTTACATCGTCGAGTGAGAACTACATGTCGTTTCCTTGCATCTACGTTTTAATATATATCTTTCTATCAGTCTATCACATTAAGTATCACTTCATAAGTGAGAAAAAACATTTGAAACTTCCAATTCCCAAATAGGGTTTCTTTTTACTTGTGTTAGAATCAAACTAGGCATGGTCTTTCGAATTCGTGTATATTATATATTATACAATTTATATTCAATCTTATGAAATCAGAAGGTGAATAAATAAAAGATAAAGGAATTTTTACTTGTTTTTTGGCGAAAGCCATGAGGTGTGTTGAATCGAATTGTTTGCTTCCGCAAGAGATCTTTTGGTTATGTTTCTGGAGAATATCGGCGTAGGCCGAGAACAAGAAGGCTGTCGCGGTGACATATTGAGTGTTGGCTCCATCCCTCAAGTGAATCATACCACCTAATCATTATAATCAAGAAGATCAAATTGTGAATAAAAAAAAAAAAATATGTGTTTCTAAATAAGTATGTTACTATATGGTGGCAGGACCTGGGGTATTGAAGACTTGGTGGTACGGACTTCCGGGGAGATTCGAGCAAATGAAACTATCAGCTTGTTGTTTGTATAGGTCAAGTCCTTTAATGCCTTCGAAGATCATCTGCATTTTTACATAAATACATATATTTATACATGAATTGGTTTGGACCAAAGTAAAGCTATAACTTTGGATATATGTTATATACCTTGACGATGAGGACCTGCGCACCGGCGTACTTGAGGTCCCAGCTAAACTCGGCGACGTAACCACTTATGGCTTCGAATTTGAGGTAGCTAAGGTATATTTCCTTCCTCGTTGCCTTGTATAGCCATGTTGCTGCCCATAGCAACTCGTCCTTCACATTTTCAATATCAATTACAATATGAGCAAAGACAAAAAGAGAGAGATTTGATATTTGGAAGAGAAAATGCTTTAGAAGTAAGAGATGAGATTTACATTGTATCCGGAGCAAGAACAATAGAAGGGGCATTCTCCATCATATGTACCCTTGTGGCTCTTGGCTAGCTTGAAAAGCTGAATTTTGAGATATTGATCAAATTTTTAGTTCCTTTATTAATTAAACCAGTTTCTCTATACATAATATATACAAAGATGCTTAAATTAATAAGCATACCAATTTGGCTTTGTTGAGGAGCCGACGGGAATATTTGTGGTCGACGTGGCGGAAAGCGATGGAGGAAGCGGCCAATGCAGCGGCGGTCTCGGCCGCGATCTCGGTACCGGGATCTTTATCATCTATCTGCAACACCGTCCTTGGTGTTTGCATGTTCTCGGGCCTCGCCCAACATTGGTGATCCGCGTTTGGATCACCAACCTATTTCATCATATTCATAGGCACACAACCATTTCAATTAATTAATAAATGTGCATGTTCATCTTTCTTGCATGACATAAATTAACAAAAAGTGTGGATTCTTCATTCCAAATGCAAGAATAAGGTTTTGGGTCCCTTAGAATCAAACTTAGAGAAAAAAATTTAGCTTCAAAATGTCTAAAAGTTGCTTAGACACGTATTTGGTTCGGACCTGAACATAGAGTCGGTTCCTGCGAGAAGCACATTTGAGTAAATAATCCGTGCCCCAACGGATAGCGGCACGAGCGTTTTCGAGCTCTCCCGTGGCTCGGAGTTCTTTCTCATAGGAAATGGTCGACCATGCAAGGGTTGTGATCGTGAACGCCAACGGAAGACCATACTTCACATTGTCTCCTGCGTCATAGTACCCTCCCGACAAATCCACCTATACATTTGTAATCATCTTATTATTTATTGTAACATGTTTCTGTTCAATAGAAATCTAAAATGTAACACAAAACTTACATTTGCGAGTTTGCCATCGTCAAGAGCAGAATCACCTCTCCATGGAACCCTATTGTTAGGAGGGAGTTTGCCTGATCTTTGAGCCTCCAAGAAGATTAGGGATTTGGTTAGTGCTTCTTTGTAGTTTATGTTTGTAGCATTAACACATACAATGCTTATGAGAGCCAACAATATGGCACTAATCACAAGCTTTCCTCTTCCTTTATCCCCATAATTACCCATATTGTACAAAATTTAACTTTGTAATAAAAAATGACAACTCTTTATATAAGAAATGAGAACAGAAAGAAAAGGAAACTGAATCTTTTTTTTTTTTTTTTTTTTTTTTTTTTTGNTCTTTTTGTGAAATTCTCTTTTTGTTTGTTTCAACAAAAAACGAAAAACAATTGCATGCTTTTCGTTTTTTCTTGTTTTTGTTTATTGTTTTATTGGTTTTTTTTTTTTGGGTCTCCTTTTTCTGCCTCAGATTTTATATCGGTTTAAGATGGCGGGAACAATTAAGGGGAACTGATAATAGAATTTTCTTGGAAGGTTAAGTATAGGTTTACTAATCTTGACTTAGATATTCATATCCATCGGTCACTAATTTTTGTTGTCTTTTTTTTCTTTGTTCTTATTCTTTTCTAATTTTTAAGTTTCTAAAAAAGGATAATTGGTTTGTTTTTTTTCGATTAATTTAGATCATACATTGTTCATCTTCGGATGGTTAAGACGTAATTTAGTCTTGCATTGGGACATGAACAAACATGAGACGGTAGTACGACGTGGCTGTAGTTCCCCCCAAATAATCGAGACCTTTTTTGTGATAAAGTTAATAAGATGTAGAAATTCTTATTAAATTAGATGTATAAATTCTTATTATATTGGAAAAACAAAAATTTATGCCCTTGTTTCATGCATGGGAAATTAGGTGCAATAATAAAAAAAACCTAGCTACATTGAGGAAATAACAAAAATAAGTTTTAGGCTATAATATTCACATTCATAGACGGCTTTAAAACGATATCAAAATCGTAGAAAGCATGCTTTGAGACTACAGGGATTATCATCAATCTTCTGAGTTCTCAATAATTAAATAGACACGTAGCCTAACTTTTACATAAATGAGACTATATATATTACTCGTTATATTATTATCCAATTCTCTCTTTCCAATGTGTTTTACGATGTAGTGGACTTTGATTTTAGATGTTTTGTGATGGTTGTACACTTGTATTATTATTAGGCTAAGTATGTACCATAGAAAATGAAGAATTTGAAGTTTTTTTATTGTCACATCAGCTAACTTTTTCTTATTGATGTCATTTCAGCCTACACTTAGTTCAACATGAGTTTTGCGCAAAAAAAAAATTCTCTTTGAAACTAAGCTTTGACGTCAAGAAACAAAAGTCGTCTAACCAATAATATGAAAAGTAACTGTGAAACTTCAAGCTTCCACATTCAAGTTTCAGTTTCAAGTTGGATCATAAACCAACAGAGGAAGTTGGAGGTGTGACTGCCCGAATCTATGTAGGTCCAACAAATATTTGCTCCAAGTCAAGTTGAATCCGAAGAAACATCTAACACCGTCACTAACCTTGGAAGACCAAGCACCAAATTTTTGGAATCACTTGTGATATCAATGATCCTGCCAAGAGTGAGCCGATTATCAAATCAAAAAAATGTAGTTTTTTCGTTTTAAAAAAAAAAAAAAAATGTAGTTTTTCATCTCTAATGTCTAAGTGAATGAAGTCTAATGTTTGATTACAGAATTTTAATAAATTTTTCCATATCTAAGATCAATAAGTTATATCCCGCGCATCTAAAAAAGAGTTATTAAGCATTATAAAAATCATAATAAATCCTTATATTCCTAAAAAATAACAATAATATAAAATAAAATTTCAGCAATAGATGATGAGTTGAAAATTAATTCAATATTTTTTTTCTTATTACTCTTCCAATATTTCTTTTTTCTTCTACAACAATTACAAAATTATATAATAATTTTTTTTAAAAAAAATAGGGCCCATTTTTGAGAAGTCATATACAATTGCCTAATAAGTATGTGTTTGAAAACCACTCTGATTATATGTTAGGATGAATTGGTAAAATATTATTTTTATGTTATATAATGTAGAAAGTAATACGTGCATAAACAAATTTGAATAAGTAACAAAGAGAAAAAAAAAATTGACAAAATTACCCTTCTCTACTAAAAAGCAAAAAGCAAAACATAAAAAAACAAAAAGCAAAATTGTGACATCAGCTATCTTGCAAAATACCCTCATCACCAAATAAATAGTTCACTACAACACATGAACAATTCACTATAATATAATAATAGTTTACGATAACATAATAATAGTTTACTATAAAGCAATACTAATTTGCTGTAATTTTCTACAATTAGTTATAATAAAATCAGTTTACTATTGGCTATAGTTAGCTATTACACAATAATAATTTAGTATAAAAAAAAATAGTTAACTATAACAAAATAATAGTTTAGTATAATTTTATACAGTAATAGTTATAGAATAGTTAAAATTAACTATAATAGTTGCCTACATTATAATGTTGTTGTAATAGTTATTTATTTTAAAACATAGTTAACTATGTTTAAAAGTTGTAAAAAAAAAAAGGTTAACTATGTTTAAAAGATAGTTTTATATTATAGTTTGTAGTTAACTATTTTTATAACATAGTTATTTATTTTCAGAAGATACATAAATATTACAGTTTACTATTGGCTATAGTTAGTTATTACACAGTAACAATTTATTATAGAAAAAGAATAGTTAATTATAACAAAATATTAGTTTAGAATAATTTTACACAATAGTAGATGTAGAATAGTTAAAATTAACTATATTATAATGTTATCGTAATAGTTATTTATTTTAAAACATAATTAACTATTCTAAAAAGATGGTTTTAATATAGTTCATAGTTAACTATTTTTATACTATCCTTATCTATTTTCAAAAAATAATTAAATATTATAATTTATTATCAAAGGGAAGAGTGCTTCGACAAAAGAAAAAGAAAAAAAAAAGGAAAAGTGCTAAACTGCGCCAAGTAATAGGCGTCTCTTAGAAAAGAGATGGTGATTTTTTGACTTGGTATGTCTGAAAAAATAGAAAAGAGAGAGGAGCTTACTGGCGGTGAAACAACATAGTCGGAGATTAGAAGCTTCTCATCGTTTTCCAGCAAAACCCACGAAGAACCTGGATCTTTGAATTTTCTCTCAAGAGCTTCAGATTATTGGATTTTGGATTCAGAAAAAAATTTAGATCTGGAAAATTTGAAGAACGAGAGAGCTTGAGCGTATGAGAGAAGGAGAGAGGGAAAGAAAGAGAGATTAGAAGCTTCTCATCGTTTCCCAGTAAAACCCACGAAGAACTTGGATCTTTGAATTTTCTCTCAATAGCTTCAGATTATTGGATTTTGGATTTAGAAAAAAATTCAGATACAGAAAATTTGAAGAAAAAGAAAGCTTGAGCGAGTGAGTGAAGGAGAGAGAGAAAGAAAGAGAGAACGTGAGGGAGAGGAAGAGAGAGAAGGAAAAAAGGACGTGAGGGAGAGGAAAAGAGAGAAGGAAAGAAAGAAAAATAAAAAGTTTTTAATTAAAAAATGATGTGTCAAATATGGTGAAAAAGATGTATAACATAAGGATAGAATATGAATTTCAGATGTTGTTTTTGTTAGTTATCTAATTTGTTTTTTTGGAATTTCAGTTATCTAATTATATTGGGCAAAAGTATTATACAATGTAGTTTCTCTATATGTTAACACATCACATCATTTGCAACCCCTAATATTTGAGCCTATTTGCCTACTTTCTTATATTTTGACCCATACCTTTTTAATTTCGGTTGAAAATGATTCTTTCTTCAATTCTTCTTCCCCACCTTCTCCTTCATAACGGACGACTTTATGTTTCCTTCACCAGTATTTTGTCACGAACCAACAAGCACATATTAGTTTTCTTGACTTTAATATTTGAACGAAGGTCGATAAGCTCCTTTGCATCCTCTCATCCTTGTTCTTTTGATCTCAACTTCTTTAGTGAATTATAGTTTACGTTGTGAGAAATTTAGTCGTGTAGGTCAACTGTTGGAGGGGAGATCTCTTGCAACTAAAAGAAGAACATCTGGAAGCTTGGGAATATCATTATGGGGTTTTCCGAGGACTCTCCAACTTTCATATCAGTAATCTTGACCATGAAAAGAAAAGTGAATTTCATGTCGTCGGGTCTAAAGAGAAAACACACGACGTACTCTTATCATTTTCGAGGGTATTTTTCCTTGGGAAGTAAGAGTCATAGTCTTTAGGGGGGAGAGAGAGAGATGAAAAATAAGATCTCTTTCTTAATGGGAGGATGATTGTTTTCTTATATAAAATTCATGTCTCAAACTAGTATTCCAGGTATAGCACTAATTTTCTTTCTCGTTTGTGTGAGCTTGCGACAAACGAATCTACATATGCGTCAGAAGGAGCAGTGTGATGAAGAATATTTACAGAGTACATACCATTTTCTTTATGGTTTATTTTTCCTATGACCATGGATTAGCTAGCTCGTTCTTTTCCTTTCATGTCACATGTGAAAAACATAAGATCAATTCAAAATTTGAAGTGTTTATTACAAACTAGTTTGTGCGAATCACTAATCATTCTTTTAGGAGTATCCCAAAAACTCTTAAGAGTGAGAATGATTTACTTGACTAGGATACTAACTAGGGACCAAGTACAAGTTGGTTGGAGGGATTATGCTGTCTCTTGGCCTTCTAACCACTCAACCGCATGCACTTCTTATACCGTTAGGTATTTGCAAAACCAACAACCGGTTGAACCAATATCTTTTATTCATTGCATAACCATGTTTTTGCCCCGTGCTAATTTTTTTTTATCATCTATAGATTAATATTGATTAGAGCTAATTATAACCAACCAAAACTCTACCAAAACTCTGAAAACATAGCTTCCAGGTTCCGACTAACTTAGTATGAAACCTTAGGAGACAAAGACTAATAACAGAAGATACAAAAGCTTTTAAAAACAATGAACGCGCTAAAATAAGAATAAATTAACCACTATTCTCAAACTTCGAACACCGGTCCATTTTCGAGAACGTAAACAGATTGAACATCAGCGAAAAACGATTATATTTTTAATCATTAATCGTTAAATAGTATCGATTTATCACCAATCAAATCATAAAATAATCTTGGTAAAACCTTGGTAAATTATTTTTAAAACGCAAGCGTTATTCAAGTGGGCCACAAAAATCCCTGTAAATGGGCATAAAATTTTATGGGAAATGCATATAGGCTACATAGCAAGAAATGAGTGAGCTGGCTTAAGATAAGAGCTAACATATTTTTCAATACTTATCTTCTTCTCCTTTGTAATAACATAGATTTTTATTTCTATATTTTTTCCATATGGAAATCAAACCAAGCACACAGAAACAGAAACTCAATAATATTTAAAGATCCCATCTTCTCCTTTTCCCTTTGGATTGTAAAAAAAAAAGAGATTTCACTTTTCTGTGAAATCAGAAATGTCGGTTGTGATGGACGGGATTGATCAAGGCGGCGGCGGAAAGACTTTCACGCCGGAGTTTGGTTGCTCATCGTCGTCATCTTCTTCGATCGGGAAGAACAGTGACGATGATGAAAATGGAGAGAATGAAGAAGTTGAGTCTCCTTACAAGGGTCCTCTTGATATGATGGACTCTCTCGAAGAAGTTTTGCCCATCAGGTAAAAAATCTATTTATTTTTTTTTTATAAACAAAGTTCCGAACCTTCGGCCTATAATTTCATACCCGTTGATAATACCATATTTAAGATAGTAAATCACACATCTATCCTTTTTTTTTTTTTAAACCGTAGAAGTTATGGATCTTCTATCTATAATCTTTTATGGTGTTCGGAGCCAGTCATTGATAATACCGTATTTTAAGACGTGTAAATCACTTCTCTCAAATGAATTTAGTTTATGTCTGATTCTAGAATAAATGTCCGATCATGAAGTTGTCTGAAAAATTCGAAAATCTTTGTGACTTGTCAAGGAGAGGGATATCGAAGTTCTACAATGGGAAATCAAAGTCTTTCATGAGCTTAATGGAAACTGAATCATCTGATATGAAGGATTTGGCTAAACCAGAGAACCCTTTAAGTCGTCGCCGGAGAAACCTTCTCAGTCACCGGATTTGTAATCGCGGTGGAATCTCGAAGAAATCCGTCAAGTCCGCCTCCTTCACGGTGGTTACTCCCTCCGGTGATGATGATTCGTCGTCTTCAGGCTCTCCTCCAAGGCAGAAGCAGAGGCAAAGGCATCTGAATATCCCGCCGTTGAGTCCGAGGCAGATCAAAGGGTCTTTTGGTAATTGTGTTCCCGTCGTTGATTCGCCGCGGTGTTTACAGTCGCCGACGGGAAGGAGCATCCATAATATTATTTGTTAAAAGTTTATTTAACATTTGATTTTTGTTAAGAATTTTTATATTTTCTTTCTGTTCTTGGTTGGATATGAGCTTTAAGTTATATTAATTAAAAAGAAAGATTAAACTTTTGAGGTATTGTTTGTTTTTTCCTATTTGAATTAAGAAAATTGGTTTGAATTACACATAAATCAATTATAATGATGAAGTCAAACATAACTAAAAGTTGAAAATATATTTTCTTTAAAAAGCTTGTGCTCACGGTTTCGATTTTTTACATATTATGCCACACTATCTACTTACTACATTTTTTTGTGAACTACTATTTACTACATTTTACATATTATGCCGCACTATCTACTTTCCATTTTATTTTATCTATATTATCGGTTTTTTTTTTTATATGTGAATTAGGAAATTTGATTTGAATTACCAACAAATCATTTACAATTATGTACTCAAAGTAATTTAAAGGTGAAAATATATTTCATCAAAGCATGCGCTAACAGTTTAGATTTTTTTACAAGTTAAGCCAAACTTTCCATTTAATACATATTTTGTATGAAATTTTATTTTATTTTATCTATATTATCAGTTTAAACTTCCACAACATTAATATAAACGTTACGTATCCTAGTTATCGGACGTTTACTCTTAAAACAACAATTTTACTTTTTTATTTATTAATAGACTAGGTTGTAAAAGTTGTTGACAAAAAAAAGACTAGGTTGATACTTAGAGGCGGATGTACTTGAAGCAAGGAGGAGGCAGTTGCCCCTAGGGATGTTAAAATGTGTTAATACCCATGGGTTTAACTGGATTAACCTACGATTTTAGTGGGTTTAGGTTATGTTTTTTAACCCATATAAATAAATGGGTTTTATGGGTTTAACGGGTTAACCCATTAGGGTTATGGGTTACCTATGGTTTTATCATTACAATTAATAAATATATATATGTAAAATACTAATAAGTGTTAATATTAAATGTTTATTTCTTTTTTG